>PVIA01000912.1:63411-338724 GCA_004024845.1 Tonatia bakeri
GGGGGGGGGGGGGGGGGGCGGGGCACGACTGCCTGCCGCCCATGCATTGCCCACGCATTCCTCCAGCGGGAGCCTGGCTACCTGCGGTTCCTGCCACCGCTACCGATCTGTGGGCAGAGCAGCCGCAGGGAACTTAGGCCCACACAGCTGGAAGCCAGCTCCCTGGAGGCAGGTCCCACACTGGGATCCGTGTCTGACCGGACTGTAGCCTTTGGGGGTCTGTGACCCAGTGCAGCGCAGCCCACGGTCCTGGACTGCTTCCTTTCTCTGGCCCAGAGACTGAAAGCAGTACGAGCTGGTTAAATTCCTCCGAACAGGCTTCCCTTGCATGATCATCTGGAGCGATCTGGCAGTGCACCCCAGACCCTGAGAGGTGCTGTGAGATGGTGGAGACCCTGAAACCTAGGATTGCCTGCCGCAGAGAAGGCGGAGACGTTTGCGGGGCTGGCTTAAGCTCCAAAAGGACAGAAAAGCAATAATGGGGAACTTCTGGGTTTGGTTTTGGACTTAGCCTTCCTGAGGGTCACTGGTTTACAGTGCTTTGTGTGCTTTGCAAATGAGGTTGGCTCGGAATGTTTCCAGCCCACTCAAACTGGGTTTCTTCTTAATAAAAACCTGTTTCCTTCCTCACAAAGTTTTGTAGTATGTGCACACACAGTGACAAGTAGCCTGACCCCATGCTGTCCAGTCACACCAGGACAATTGTAATAGGGAAAGTGAGATAAAGGGCTAAGCAGCTTACAGCCACCAAGCAAATCTCCAAATTCTTCTCTTCCCTAACCAAGGACACTTAAGGGTAAATAGTTTACACTCCTCCTGCCCTAACTGGAGGGTAAATAGCTTCTAGATAGCAGAAATCCAATTAGTGTCATTTGTGCCAACCACACCCAAGGGTGGATGAAGGGAATTTCATTCTGATGTATCAGCATAAAACTGATGAATAATCTATTCACACCCTCTCCCAAGACCTCCCCTAAATTCCCAGCCTTTAAAACTCTTAAGATAAACCACCCAGGGTGTGCTCTGCCTCCCAAAGAATTCCACGCCTTTCCCTTCTCCCTCTTCTTCCCCTGCAGGTGTGCATCTCCTAAACTTTAAGGGACCTCAGGAGATTTGCAACCTGGTGAGCAATGGGCAGTGGCAGCTCACCCCAGGTTAAGCCCTTGAACTCCTCTCCAAGGCCCCCTTTTCTCTGACTTCCCAATGAGCAGCCCCGCCTTGGCTCACTTCTGTCAGCGTGACTTTTACTTCCCAGTGAACCAAAGCAGCTTTGCCTACACACTTTCCAGTCTTCTGTCCTAAGCCCTTCCTTTTTACACTGTCCTCAGCTTTAATAAACATACTCGCAAAATCACCTGGACTCATATTGTGAAGTCTTTCCTGCACAAAGTCAAGAACCCACAAACTAAGGCTGGCCCTAGCCAGACATGCTAGGGGCCCAGTCACTTTCTGGTAACACAGGCCAGCAACGTGGTCGGAATTTGTGGGGCAGGATACAAGTGAGGAAGGATCTGGAAATTGGCAAAGGGTCCTCCTTGAATCTGTTACTGAGTACTGGCCAGTGCATGTATGAGCAGAAATGACATGAGGCCAGAGAAAGAACCGCTAGAAAGCAGTAGGTGACAATTCTAGGATTATACGGAACTGAGAATACTTTATGTTCCAGCCAGAGGATCAGTGTTTGTGGACCAGTTCTCCAAGCCCCAATCTCACAGGGGAATGCACGGAGGGTCAGAGGACTCCAGAGCACATGGCAGGCTGTATCAAGGAGGTGTAGGGTACTGGAGTCTTATAATGGGCAGTGATTATGCCTCCGCTTTGCTATTATTTTCAAAGACAGTTTGCCATACATAGTCCAGAGCAGCGGGTAGTCTGCTTTGCTGGCAAGATGTGCAGAGAGACCAATGGAGAACTGTCCCCCAACACCATTTTGGGAGACTGCTACTTCAAAGGAGCATGTGAGGTCTTCTCTGGTCTCCAGTGGAAGGATAAACTGACTGAAAGAAAGAGGAAGTCCACATACTTAGGTAGCATCTGTCCAAGAACTTACTTTACTAACTTAAAAAATATATATATTTATTTATTTTTAGAGAGAGGGGAAGGGAGGAGAAACATCAATGGGTGATTGATTGCCTTTTATACACCCCCTACTGGGGACCTGGCCCACAACCCAGGCATGTGCCCTGACTGGGAATTGAATCAGTGACCCTTTGATTCCCAGGCTGGTGTTCAGTCCACTGAGCCACAGCAGCCAGGGTTCTACTTGACTAATTTTTTAAAAATGTCCTTTTAAAAATGTGCAACCTTTCCTATAAGGCAGGTAAGGAAAATGAACTGTGTGTTCTCACAGTTTATGACTTTCTTGATTTTCTTATTTCTGATTAGTTGCCTGTTCTGTTTCCTTGGTGCTTGCATCCTGTTTTTTTCTTCTTAAAAAATCTATTTTTTTTAAAGATTTTATTTATTTATCTTTAGAGAGGGAAGGGAGAGAGAGAGAGAGAGAGAGAGAAACATCAATGTGCGGCTGCTGGGGGACATGGCCTGCAACCCAGGCATGTGCCCTGACTGGGAATCGAACCTACGATGCCTGGTTCGCAGCCCGCGCTCAATCCACTGAGCTATGCCAGCCAGGGCTAAATAATCTAATTTTAATAAGAAAATGAATACAATGTCTTCACTTCTGAACATAGTTCTCTTCTCCCTTCTAGTCTAGCTCTAATATTCTGTTTCTAGATCTGCTTAGTACTGGACACTCTTAATTTGGCCTTAGTTCAGCATTTGTTTTGGGGAATTGAAGACATGTTAATTTTTCTTAGACTAAGTACATAAGAAACTTGAAATTGTACCATTTTTCTGGTTTTCATTAGATTTAGAGTTCAAATAACTTTTTTTTTTTTTTTTTAGTTCAAATAACTTTTAACTTATCCACTACTCCTGCGTACATTGTTCACCTTCGAAGAGCAGGCTTCCCCCTCCTCCAGCACAGCCATAACAAGGAGCCACCTTTGTTTAAAATTCTGTATCAGCCTGAGGCCAATCAGGAGAGAGAAACTGTATAGTAATTTGAACCAGGAATGCTTAATATAAAGAATGATTACCCACAGCAGGGATAGGTTGGTAAGAAGTAAAGCGAACTTAACTGAAGAACATAGGAAGAATGAACAGAGCATATCACAAAATACTGTATCTATTAGTCACCCTGACCCAATGGGTCAAGATGCAGGCTTGTTGAAAGCTAAGCTGTGACTACTGAATGGCAGGTTGCTGTGGTGCCACACTGGTGGGACTTGCCAGAACACAGCCCTCTAGTGAGCTGGAGAAAGCTGCTCCCAGGGAGATGTCTCAGGGGACGTACTCTGCTACAGAACCACCTATGGGAGCTGCTGGCTACTGAGGGGTGCTGGCTGCGGTGCAGCCGGCAGGAGGTTTTGGGGAGTCACGCACCCTGCAGGATCCTGCTGAGATAGCACCTGAACCAGAAAGTGAAACTCCTGCCTCCTGTAACGTCTCTCCAGCGCCCTCTGCTGACAAAGCTTCAGTGACAGCTGACAACTTAAAGGACTGGGGATTTGTCTTCTTAAAACAGTGAATTTGGGGCTGAGACAAGTCAATAACCAACATAAAGTCCATCTGGTAAATGAATCCAGGATTTTTACTCTTGAAAATCTAGGCTTGGTTTCCTGGTTTTAAAATGGTGGTCTTGGAGTAATGTAAACTTGAAATTCCTTTTAATTATAATATTCCAGTTACTTTTAAACCAAATGAGTGCTGAACTCCTCATCCACTCTTCCCTTTTATTACTTTAGTTGTGCTGTTTCAAGAGTGTTTGTCAGTCTTTGGAAAGAGTGTAGTAAAATTTTCTTCACTCTCAGTTCATTTGCTCAAGCCTGTTAGAAATTGTTCTAAAAAGTGTGTGTGTGTGTGTGTGTGTGTGTGTGGTGTTAAACATGGTTGGCCTATTGCCATTTGTGGCTCACCTTATGGGTCCTGAATGAAGTAAAGTCTCAGTCTGTTCAGGCTGCTGTGACGGAGTACCGTATCTTTATTTCTCAGTTCTGGAGGCTGAGAAGTCCAAGATCAAGTGCTGCAGATTTGATGTCTGGTAAGGATGCACTTCTAGTTCATAAAACAGAGGTCTTCTCCTGTGCCCTCACATGGGGCAGGGGGCAGCAAAGGAGCTCTCTGGGTCTCTTTTAAAAGGGCACAAACCCCATTCATGAATGTGCTGCTCTTATGACCTAATGGCCCCCAAATGCCCACCTCCAAACACCATCACATTGCAGATTGGGTTTTAACCTATACATTCTAGGGAGGCACAGGCATTCAGTTTTTAACCCAAAGTAAAACTAAATCTTCCCAGGTGCTCCTGTTTTGTTCCTTTCAAGGATCCCTACTTTGTCTCCAAATTCCCTGCCTTGGCCTGCAAGATCTGGCGTGATCTGACCCTTGGCTACCTCTTGGGCTTCATCTCACCCTGTCACTGGTCCTCTGCAGCCCAGACACCATACTGGTTTGTTTTGCCACCTTCATGTGCTGTTCCTCCTACTGAAGCGTTCTTGCCCCACCCTGATTCTTACATGTCACGCTGCCTCAGTTTCTGATCTCTGATCAAATGTGTAAGGGATAAACCCTGGCTGGTGTAGCTCAGTGGCTTGAGCACGGGCTGCGAACCAAAGCATTGTAGGTTCGATTCTCAGTCAGGGCACATGCCTGGGTTGCGGGCCATGGCCCCTAGCAACCACACATTGATGTTTCTCTCTCTAGACTCTTTCTCCCTCCCTTCCCTCTCTAAAAATAAATAATAAATAAAATCTTTAAAAAAATGTGTAAGGGATAAATTAATCAAAAGCTCTTGTAACTTTATACATCTATGTGCCTAATAACAATGGCCCAAAATGCAAAAGCAAAGATGATATAAAGATGAGCCAAATATACAACCATCACTGAAGACCTTAATACCTCTCTATTATCGACAGAAAACTAGATAAAAAGAGCAGTTACTCATTACATACATATACGCTGCTTCCAAGGTTGAAAAATAAAAGGGTGAATAAATGTTAAAAAAGGGTTACTAGAGTTAAATGGGGCAGTATATAATGAAAGGGTCAGTTTGTCTTAGAGAAATGTATATGCTCCTAATAACAGCACTTTTGAATACCATAAGCAAAAATTGCCAGGACTAAGAGGAAAAAACCCAAAGCCATAATTGGAGATTTTACTTAATAGGAATAGGCAAAATGTATGGGGTGCTGCTAAAAGCAGTAAACAGATACATTTATAACCTTGAAATGCATGTATTAGAAAAGAATAAAGGTTGAAAGTCAATGAACTATATAATCATCAAGAAGTTAGGAGAGCCCTGGCTAGTATAGCTCAGCGGATTGAGCTCAGGCTTGTGAACCAAAGGGTTGCAGGTTCGATTCCCAGTCAGGGCACATACCTGGGTTGCTGGCCAGGTCCCCAGTTAGGGGAATGTTGAGGGGCAATCACACATTCATGTTTCTCTCCCTCTCTTTCTCCTTCTCTTCCCCTCTCTCTAAAGAATAAATAAATAAAATCTTAAAAACAAAATAAGAAAGAAAAAAGCCACCAAAATAAATATAAAGTAGGCATAAGCTGGGAAAGAAAAAAAGGTTCAAACACGTGATAAGTGACAGAGTACAGGGGACAGCTGAAAGGATGCTCAAAACATCTTGTTTGCTGTCTTTGACTTCTTTTAACTTTGTTGGTAGAATACTAGTTTTATGAATTTATCCTTTTCTTAATAACTTTTAAAGAATGTGTTCAGCTTTCCAACAATGTAAACATATTCTTCTCATTTTACATGTCATTGCTTATAACCCTGATGCATTTGGCATTTGTTCATATTTGCTGAGACAGGAAGTTAAAGTGGTACTTTCTCCGAACGTGGCCCATCGTCTCAATACCGTATTTTGGAACAGATTCCTACCGATTAGAAATGCCGTCTCACCATACATAACCTTACCTGCGCACAGGCTCTGCTCTGTCCTGACGCACTGCCTGTTTCTGTGTAAGCATTTTGCGATACTAATCAATACAAGTCCCACACTCTCTTCCCTCCTTCACAATTTCTGTTACCGTACATCGGATCTTCCAAGTGCACTTTACTTTTTGGGTTGATTGGACCTGTAATGATGCAGGGGAAGGAGTCGATGGTTTTATAATAGGTTTTTCTTTTCTAGGTTCATGGAATAACCTAGGAAAGGTTTTTTTCCTCCATTTTTTCCAAGTTCTATGTCTTTTGGCAAAAGTTTATAGTTTCCAAATACACAAAGGTCTTTCACACTTCGTGTTAGGTGCAGTCCTATTTTGTAAGCACTATATTGCTTTGTTATTGTAAATGGAGATTTTTAAAAATTGTGTTTAAGTGGACAGAGGTATAGATTTTTTAAATGTTCTATCCATCTGAGCTTTTTTATTCATTCCAAGAGCTAGTCAATTGATTCATACTCATTTGGTTTTCCCTAAAGACAGTCAAATTGGCAGAAAACGTCTTACCTCTTCTCAACCAGCCTGACACTCCATTTCTTAGAGTTGGTAACGGGCTTCCTCGTTTTGTTCTGATTTACACTTCTAAGTAGGACGCGCCACGGTGGGATTACATCTTATCTGATAACTCAAATAATTTCAGGACATTTACGTTTCCTAGTTTATTTTTTTGAAATTTCCTCATAAATGGGGGCTGAAATTTATCCTGTGTAAATGTGTCAAATGGCGTCTATTAAGTTCATCACACTCTTTTTCCTTCCTCTAACTCGTTAATGTAGTTAATAGCATTGGCAGGGTTTTCTAATCACTCATGGTGTTTTTGGTATCTTTTAGAAATATAATTCCAGATGTATTTACTAGTATTTCATATAGTTTACTAGCTGGGTTTTAGGTATTATACCTACATTGTTTACCAACTATTAGACAAATCAATCTATTAAAACTACCCTGAATGTCATAAAGTGTGATATATAAGCTTAAGGCAGCTGGGAATCCACATTTTCTCAGAGATGTTCTTAGAGAAACAGGATAAGAGGTAACACAGGCTTGTATGAGGAGCAGTAACATTACTTAGGGATCAGTGGATGGACCTAGATTTGGCCTGTGTTTGCCATTAAGTGGTTGGATAACCTTAAACAAACAAAACTCACCCCTCTTGGCTTAAAATTAAAAATTTATAAAATGGGTTACTGGGAGAACCAAATGTTAACATGTCTACTCCTGTATAAATGTAAGACATTATTAAATTAGAAGTCAGGTATTTTAAATTTAAATGCACTTAAAGTACAATATAAACATATTACAATCTCCAAAGCCATGTAAAACCCGAAGGCATTAAAATTTATTAAATGATGCAATAACAACAGAATTCTTTATTTACAATAGCATTATTTAACATCAAATAAGCAAAGAGCATCAGCAAAGCAATATTAACTTGCATAAATGTATTTAAAATTTCTCTGAATATATCTACCTTTGCATAAACTGCTCACACTAGAAATACAAACATCGATGCAGGTGAACAAAGTGATGTTCAGAGTCAACTCCATTTTGAAAATAAATCACAACCTGAAACACTGTAAGCTTTCTCCTGAAGAACCATAGTTAATATATTGCTTAATTTTACCCTTGTATAATCTTTTCATATACACACATCTCAGATGCAACTCAATGAGGAACTGTACAAATAAACCCACAAATGACAAAGGAAAAATAATGACAGTTAAATGTTTGAAGAAATGTATCATCATCACTACTTAACAACATAAAGGTTAAGTGATGATGTACTTATTCAAAAATTGTACACAATTCACTATACAAATATAATACATTGGACAGCTATGTAGGAATATACAAGACTTAAAAACAGATCTAAGGCATTATGCTAGATTTTAGCATATTGAGGTTCTTGCACATAGCTTTTACCTGTAGTAAGAAACTTAAAAGAGTTTGTTTTAGTCTATAAAGAAACACCAGGGAGAAAAGTCTAATTAAAATTGAAGCCACTACAGTAATTTTCTTTTGTGCAGAGAATGCTTTGCTCTTAGGCAGCATACTACCATACAAATACTAGAAAATTTTAAATTCACACCAACAATTAATGGCTTAAGTTGCATTTCAAAATTGATTGTGTATCTTTGGGTTCTACAGTGGGTGTGCGCCGCACATCTCATGTGTTCAGCCCCCATGAACTCCATCTTCAAACACAGAGTAAAAACTGCATTATATAAACTGCAAAAACATCGCTTTCGATCCTTACAGGCCACAGGAGATACATGTGGGCGGGGGCATTGGAATCTTGAGTCAAATGAATTCATTGTAGTAAAAGAGCTCACTTCACTTTTTCAACTTACCACATTACACGGACACTTAAATGAGTCTCACAGCCAAGTGAACGTATGTATACTTTTCACATTATTCGCTTTTTCACATTTAATAATATAAGTAAAACACTGATTCTTTGTCCTATCAAAGAAAAACCAAGGACTCAGTCTAACAAATTTCCTGTGTACAGCTTGAGAAATACTGATAACGAGGGGGATCGATTTGGCTTTTGCTTCTACAGTGATCAATATGATCAGAGGATTCCTTCACTTACTTTTCTTCTCTTAATTAGATGTAAAGCAAAATCTATTCCCTGATCTGAGCCACAAGAGAATCTATGATCTCTTTTCCTTCAAAACAGCCATGACCATGAATTATTCGAAATGACCAGCATCACAGGTTTGCAGATTTGCCTGACTTGGGGTCGACGTTAAGACACAGTGGGCAGATGGATAAATAGTAAAAGAGACACAGATATTTTTTTGGACAGTGTTATAGTGAAAGGGGACTAAAAACTCAAGACAAAACAAACCCAGCTTTCTCCTTTGTGCTGTGTAAAGTTACAGTCATTCTAAGTCACGTATTTGTACGAAGCAACTGAAAACTGGCACACTGGATCGTGCGGGCCAGAGAGCCTCATCACACTGATTCAGTCATGGAGTTCGGGCCAACATCACTCGTTTTTCCATCCCAACGGGGCAACCCAGTGGTTCGGTGGAGGAAAGTAGAGCCTTTTGAGGGAGGCACGTGAGTTGGCGGCCACCTCCCTGTAGTGAGACCCCTCCCAAGTGGAAAAAAGTATCGAAATGCAAATTTCCAGGAAATTTCTTTCATATGGAGCAACACCATCAGACTGTCTACTTACCGTGTATCTTTGGGCTCTCTCTCTCTAATCCATAATTTGTACATATAGGGAGAGATATAAATATAAATAGGGGTAGTTTATCCACTTTTCACCCTGCCACAAATAAACAATCAATCAAATTTCAAGGAAAAAACCTCTCTGTTCCTAAAAAGCCTGGCTAGTGAGATATAAAATGCTTTGCTTTTTAGACATCAAAAAGACATCATTCTGAAATTTAGGTAAGAAAGTATGTGTCTTAGGGGTTGGGGAGAAATAGCTCTAAAAAGGTAATCAGTTTCTTGATATTGTACTTGTCTGAAACTGACACCAATTAAGAAAAGATTATTCCCCTACCAGAGTGGGCAAGAAAAACAACCATAAAAGTGGCCTGCTAGTAACACATAGTCTTTCTAAGGTTCATTAAGAAAGAATATAAACATATAAAAATCAAGAACTGGTTCCTACAGCGGCTGCATATCATCAGGTTAGATAAATGATTTATGAGCAGAATCACAAGGTTTAGAAAATAAAAAGTCTTAAGTCTACAAATTAGGTCTAATCAAGGCATTGATATCCTTTACAAAACAGCTTTAGGAGACATTGCTATGAAGATATCTAATTTAATACTGAAGTACCTCATTTTTGAGTCAACTCCACAATATGTATACCTCACAAAAATTATACAATTAAAACACTTAAGTTCTCAACTTAAATTATTGCTTGTTTACATAGAAATTGGATTTTATGTACCTTACAAACTTCAGCTTAGTCAGCACTGCTAAAAACACAAAATAAAAAACACATGGCGGAGGTTAAATCTGTCGTGACATCTGCTGTCGATTCCGAACACACCACGGTTTTCTGTGTCATAGGCCTGTGTCGCTGGGAATGGAAGGGACGTGCTTCCAAAGCAGGGGCCCTCAGGGTGATTGCCATCAAGTCCTAACTCTGCTCCTCTCCTTGCCAGTAAATGTATTTTTTTCTGAAATTTAAGTTAGCATTCGGTAAGTGGCTGGCAAAACATTTAAGGAAATAAAGGTAAGCCCTTTATTTCCTTAAATGTTTTCTGTTGCTTTTATTGTTGCTATTGTTTTTTAAATGAATGGAAGTGGGAGAATGGGGGGGAAGGGAAGAGTCAGGATCAGGGCAAAAAGAGGAGATACTAATTCAAACTCATCAATCTAAAGGCAACTTAATTTGGAAATGAAAAAAAAATTTCTTCTTGATTCATACTGTACCAATTTATATGAACTAGTTTGGTTTCAACAACAACAAAAACAGTAGTTGTTAACAGCCCTCTCACAGGCTCCTTTTCATCTGCCAGTAACGGGAAACTTCATCGACTTGGCCTTGAGAGCTTTCTGCAGATGGGACTCTGACTTCACCGGTCTGCACTTCTTGGGTGCCTGTCCACACAGCGCTGTCCTTGGTGTCCGCCCTGCTTTTGTCCCAAATGCAGGATTGAGCACAAAACACCTGTAGTTTGATTTTTTTTTTTAAAGTCCTTTTCTTTCCCCCAGATGAAATCTGAATCTTCTGTACTAGACTGATTAGCCAGGGAAAACAAAGCAAGAAACCAGTGTCTGGAACCAAACAGGAACAGAACAAGAGCATGGTTGTTTTCCTTAAATACGTCCATTTAAATACATTCAATCTGACATGGGTGTGGAATTCGCCTGTCAACATTTACTTTGCAGGAGAGATCTAAGTTGCACTAAGGTGAATGCAGTGAACAGACTGAGCAACTGTCTGGATACAAGCTCCAGGCTGTCGCGGGCAGAGGCGGCTCCCCTGCCAACAGCCGCTCCCCGGGGAGCCAGGCCCAGGCCCGGTGCTGAGCCCGCTCAGGCAGAACTGGCCTGCAGGTCGGTGGGGTCAAGACAAATAGATGCTGCTCTCCAGACTGATACGTGTTTTGAGCAAGTGAGCCCGGTCAGCTGAAGAAAGAAGCAACCAGCTACCTTCAGTGTCAGCAGTATTTCTGCAGGAAAACAGAGAGAAAGTTGTGAAAGATCTCTGAGTTTCTGGTAAAACCATCAGAGAGCCCATCACAAAAACATCAAAATACTTGGCTGTTTTAAATAATGCCAGCCACAAAGGCTGCCTCTGGGTGAGTGACACTTGATTTTGATGCAAACAGATAGCTGGCCCCTAACTGAACACAAACAATGTTTGAGGGCCGCAGATCCCAAGCACTGTTCTGAAGGACACACTGCAGCAGATCCGAAGGTTACTGAGACGACTGGCAGCTGAGCTGCCCTTGCCTTTTGACAGCATCTGACCTAGAGAAGGGGCCACCACGTCAACATCCGCCAGTGCACTTCCTCTAACAGGTCCCTTTCGACTCTCCCTTACCAAGATACTCCCAGTTTTCCATGGGTGTATTCTTCCTGGCCTCAGTGAGCTAAATCACCCAGGGTTTGTTCGTTTTTTAATTTAAGGGAGGGAGAAAAACATCAATGTCTGGTCGCCACTCTTGCGCCCCCTACGGGGGACCTCACCCGCAATCCAGGCATGTGCCCTCACTGGGAATCAAACCAGTGACCCTTTGGTTCGCAGACTGGCACTCAATCCACTGAGCCACACCAGCCAGGGCTAAATTACCCAGAGTTTTTTCTTTCTGTAGTGAGCAAGAATCATGGAGGTGTTTCTGTGGTTGGTGTAAATATGTATGTCAATGCTTTTTCTTTGGCTATTGCCAATCTAACCCCCCCAAAATTTTTATTCACTTAGCAAATATTAATTTAGCACCTACTCTGTGCCAGGTGGTGGGGATGTAATCATAGAACGGGATTTCCGGTCACAGCTATCAAAACATGCTGCATAGGCCCGGTAGACGACTGAATACCAGTGAGCTCCGAGTCGTGTGAGGGGAAATATTCGTTGCTGTGGGAGCATATAACAACTGCTTCTGGGATTTAGATACTTAGACACAGGCTTTTAGCATCAGGTCCATTCAAGATTATCCAGTTTAAGTAAGATTAGGGAGGAAGTCAGCCCAAAACAGTGGGTTTCACCACAGTACCTTGAAAAGAGATCTGGGGAAACTATTGTCAGATTATGAATTCTAGTGGTCAGAGGTGGAGTTACATTCCTGGTTGGTTGGATTATTCTTCCTCCCAAGCTGAAAAAATTAATTTAGGTGACAAGACCACTTGATTATTTCCTCTTTGAGAAGAACATTTAATGCACTTTTCTCTGTATTATATTTACTCCTAATTTGTGTCACTTAAATGATTTTACATGGAAATACTCCTAGGCTCCGGCTGAAATATGAAATCATTCAAATTCCAAGTTAGTCCAGAAGCACATTTTATTTATTTTTTAACACTTTATAAAAATATATTTTACAGATTATGCTATTACAGTTGTCCCAATTACCCCTCCTTGATCCCCTTCGCCTGGTACCCCCTTTCATTCCAGCACTACCCCCAACCTTAGTTCATGTCCATGAGTCATGCATGCAAGTTCTTTGGCTTCTCCATGTCCTATTCTTAATGTTCTCGTCTACTTTGCTCCTACCAATTATACTTCTTCATCCCTGCGCCTTTTCCCCCATTCTCTTCCAAACCCCTCCCATCTGATAATCCCCCAAATGATCTCTATATCCATGATTTTGCTCCTGTTCTGGTTGTTTGCTTAGTTTGTTTTTTAAATTTTCATTTTATTTTATTATTTTTAATGTTTTATTTATTTTTAGGGAGGGGAAGGGAAAGAGAAAGAGAGGGAGAGAAACATCAATGTGTGGTTGCCTTTCATGACCCGCCCCCCCCCCCGCCACCCTCCGAACCAGGCCTGCAACCCAGGCACGTGCCCTACCAGGAATTGAACCAGTGACCCTTTGATTCTCAGGCCAGCTCTCAAACCATTGAGCCACAGCATCCAGGGCAGTTTGTTTGTTTGTTTAGATTCAGTTGCTGACAGTTGTGAG
Source organism: Tonatia bakeri (assembly GCA_004024845.1). Classification (NCBI taxonomy): domain Eukaryota; kingdom Metazoa; phylum Chordata; class Mammalia; order Chiroptera; family Phyllostomidae; genus Tonatia; species Tonatia bakeri. Next base: position 76,521 of record PVIA01000912.1, read on the forward strand.
TTTGTTGTCATTTTAATGTTCATAGTTTTGATTTTATTCTTTTTCTTAGATAAGTTCCTTTAACATTTCATGTAATAATGGCTTGGTGATGAACTCCTTTAGCTTTACCTTTTCTGGGAAGCACTTTATCTTCCCTTTAATTCTAAGTGATAGTTTTGCTGGGTAGAGTAATCTAGGTTGTAGGTCCTTGCTTTTTATCACTTTGAATATTTCTTGCCAGTCCCTTCTAGGCTGCAGTTTCTTTTGAGAAATCAGCTGACAGTCTCATGGGACCTTTTTTGCAGGTAACTCTGCTTTTCTCTTGCTGCTTTTAAGATTCTCTCTTTATCTTTAACCTTTGGCATTTTAACTATGATTTGTCTTGACGTGGGTCTCTTTGCACCCATGTTGTTTGGGGCTCTTTGTGCTTCCTGGACTTGTATGTCTATTTCTATCATCAACTGAGAAAAGTTTTCTTTAATAATTTTTTCAAATAAATTTTCAATATCTTGCTCTTCCTCTTCTCCTTCTGGCACCCCTATGATTCGGATGTTGGTACATTTGGAGATGTCCCAGAGGCTTCTTATACTCTTCTCATTTTTGTGAATTCTTATTTCTTCATTCTGTTGTAGCTGAATGTTTATTTATTCTTAATGTTCCAAATTGTTGACTTGAATTCTGTCTTCCTCCCTGCTTCACTGTTGGTTCCCTGTAGATTTTCCTCTATTTGACTCAGTGTTAACTTTCATTTCTTCCTTTATGTTGTTGCTGTTCTCAACGAGTTCTTTGAGCATCCTGATCACCAGCGCTCTGAACTCTGCATCTGATAGGCTGGTTATCTCCATTTCATTTAGTTCTTTTTCTGGAGTTTTGTTCTGTTCCTTCATTTGAGCCCTATTTCTTGGTCTCAAGTTGGCAGCCTCCCTGTGTTTGCTTTTGTGTATTAGGTAGAGCTACTTTGACTTCCTGTCTTAATAGTGTGGCCTATTGTAGAAAAGGCACCTGTATATTGTGTGGGCAGAGCCTTAGGTAATCACCATGGTGGGGCAATCCGCTTCACTGCTTTGTGGCTCAGTGTGGAGGGAGGGTTTGGAGAGGGGATAGTGCTGCTGCCTGGCTTCTGGAGGTTTGCCTAGCACTCACCCCAGTTCCAGTCACTTTGCCCAATGTACATATGCAACTGGCACCCTTCTAGCTGTTGTCCTGGTGTTGAATCCCAGAGTGGGTGGGTTTGCTATGTTCTAAAACCATGTGGGCCCTTTAAGTAGAGTCTCCTGGAAATCCAGCAGTTTCTTCCACTCCCCCAACCCCCACTAATTTTCACCGCCAGAAACTATGGGGATTTATCTTCCCAGTGCTGGAATCCTGTGTTGTGCAGCCTGGCCTAGGGCTGGACTCCCTCACTCCCACAGCATCCCTCTCAATTTTTATCCACACAGGTGAATGTGGGACTGTCCATTCTGCAGCCTCTGCCTCTCTCCATGCCACATCACATCTCCTTGCCTCTCTGCCCATCTCTGCGTTTTTATTCCTCCTACCCGTCTGGATGAATGTGGCTTCCTTAAATCCTTGGTTGCCAGATTTCCACACAGTTCAATTTTCTGACAGTTCTGGGTGCTGTTGTTCTGAGGTTTAGTTGTAATTCTCCCTGTGGTTGTGCAAGAAGGCGAAGCGTGTCTAGCTATGCCTCCAGCTTGACCAGAAGTCTGGAGGAACATTTTAATTGAGAAATGTATACATCCTTAGAAACTTTAAGGCAGTATTCTTTAACATGGACAGACATCAATAAGCAGCTCTGAGCTGGAATCAGATCAGTGACGGAATGCTGAGCGTGGCCTGTGTCACTGGGGCAACATGCGTGGCATCCCAGCTGTGCCATGGAGTGAGAAGTCATTAACCTTTCTGTACCTAATACGTCTTAGGGCTGTTGTGAGGATTAAACAAAATGGTGTACAAGTGTGTTTAAATTTCCTGGGACATACTAAGTGCTTAGTGAATGTCACCATCATTATCAGTATCACCAACTCAAAGTTGATCCTAGTGTCCATGACACTAGTAAATACAAGTAATTACAATTATACTTTAAACAAGAGCCATGAGGCAGAGCAGTAAACTCAATTTTAATATTTTTAAGTATTTAAATATAAAGGAATGCTATAACTCCTATGATGGAAAGAACCTTTTGGTTAAATAAAATACCTGCCTTTATCTACATAGTTTTTTGGTAAGTAAGTCCACAGTTGTGTATACTAGCTCTGCTTAAAGCAAGGTACAATTTTGATCTCCATTTCAAGATAAATGGAACATAGATTCAATTAATAGTGAATCATAGTAGGTTCTAGCTCACCAAATAGAACCTCATCACCTGCACGAATTCTGAAAAGAGGTCCTGGATTTGCAACAGCGCAGAGCACATCAGAGCGACACAGCAGATGAGGTGCCTGAAGCCCTCTGTGCTCACGTCAGTAGCATGGGGACACATGTAGACTGGTGAACCATTATTGCTCATGGACTAGAGGGGATATACTGTCCATACATTCTCTGAATGAAATAAGAGTGTCTGCAACAGACTGTTCTCTGGCCTTAACACTCAGCATAAACAGAGCACAGATGGATAAGCCAGATTCAAGAGGGGACTGGAAAAAAACACAGAAAGTGAGAGGGGTATGAATGGCTGGGGACAGATGATGACTGGAGAACTCTCACCACGGATCCTGAAAGGTACCTTTGATGAAGACAGCACCCTGTGTTACTGAAGTTACTTTTTTGTGACCTTAACAATAATCATTCCACTCCAGTTTTACCGGGCACCCACAGGCAGCTGGATGCGCATGAAGGTGAACCCCTTGGTTCTCAGGGCGCACCTGGCCTGACGTTCACCTCTCCAGCACATCCAGCGCCGGCTCTGTGGGCTGTTGAGTCCGGGAGGTCCCTGCCTCTCCCCGCCTTCCTCTGGTGCTGCTCAGGGTGGTCCTCCTCTCCTGTGGTATAGCCCACCACTCACTAGCTGGGGGACCTTGGATAGATGACCTAATCTTGAGATTCACTCTTCTCATCTAAAAATGTTGGGAGATATGGGGGGAGGGGAGTGTAAGGGGGCTAAATGGTAATAGAAAAAAAATACAGGAAAAATGTTGGGAGGCCCAGTGTTAGAGACCATAGGCATATCCCCTGTCTTCTTTTAGAGGTTCTTTCCTCCCAAGATTAAGCTCCCAATGCCTAAGGCCAATGGTTCTTCTATGGGAGCTGAATCATGTGTCTTTCTCTTCCCTTTGGGATCCATAAAAGGAGAGAAGGGAATGGCACCAAAGAAGTAAATATCTATTCCTTTTCAGCCTTCTCCAGTGCTACCTGCATAAAACCCTTAGGAAAACCTTACAAGGCTGCACTGTCCCTGCTGGGAGGTGGGCAGTAGAGTGCAGGGGCAAAGAGTGCATCCCAAGCTCAGCCTGCCTGGTCCACTCCTTGCTGGCACAGGACCACGGGGGCAGGGCTTTAAACCCCCCAAACTGTACTTCTGCCACACACTTGTGCTGCAGTTTAAATGAGGTAATTTAAATAAAGCCTAGCAGAGAATTAGGGTTAAAGTAAATGCTCAATACACATTGGTGTTTTTGTAATTTTTAAAAAAGACTGTGACTACCCAAGTGTTCTGCTTTCCACAAGGCAAGTCTTTTCCTTTTGGTGGCAACACAGCAGTGGGAGGATATAAGGCAAGTGAACTTCGGGGCCAGTGGAAGACAGGAGGGAAAGACTGGGCTGCTAGCCTGGCCCAGGCAGCAACTCTGAGGGCCCTATCCCACCAAGTGGCTTTCCCAGGGTGCCTGCTTGGCTGGGACCCTGGTCTGTGCTGGCCAACAGCCACACAGAAAGGTGAGGGAGGTCTGGTGGATTCAGAGAGGGAAATTCGATCTGGCCCCCAAACGTATCCCCCCTCCACAGAGAGACGATGTGCTCACAGGTTCAGCTTCCTGGTGCTTTGGGGTCCAACTGGGCTGTCCTCTGTGGAAGCCTCATCATCACTAGTGTCATCGTTCCTCTGGGATGTGTACCCAGGTTCCAAGCCTCTACTTTCTGCACAAAAGCCATCACTGGGCTATATGGCCACTACTTGTGGAGATGCTGTGGAGGGGAGATTAGGACTGGCATTCGGGGAGGCGCCAGCCCCCCGCAGGGACCTTCAAACCTCAATTGAGGGCACATTTAGAGTCTAAACACATGGTCCATATATAATACATTCCATTTTCTGTTTGACTTACTATATCAGTGTGTTAACCATGCAGATGAGCTGCGTACCTATATACAGACAGGTAACATCTACGAGACTCCCACCCACGGGCCCCTCTGCCAGGTGTGACTGTGCTTCACTGAACAAGAAACGCTACACAGAGAAAGTTCACACTCTACGTTATCAAAATTGATGCTACTGCTCTTTAAATTTGAATGGCAATCTCAACAAAACCATCTAAGATTCACTTTTTTCACAGGACGTTCAACACCAATCCTACATTTTCTCCACCGAGAGAGAACTTCTAACATACAGTTATCCAGTGCTCATGTATCTAAGGTTTTAGGGCCCCACAGGCCCAGGTGTCACAGAGCTTTCCTGCCATGGAGCTCCTGTTGAGCATACAACTTGACTGGGCTCTAAGTACTGATTATCCTACTGTTTCAAGATTTGGTTGAACCTGGTAACATTACTCTCCTTTGAACAAGTGTCTAAAGTAACGAGGAAAGAATATATAAGATTGTTGCCTAAAGAAAATGGAATATAGATAAATACTTTAAAAGCAAAAATAATTTAAATGGTTTGCCCTAACATGACAAATTCATTGCCACTTTATGTTTTGTTCTGTTATAATATCATTCCAGGACAAAATTAGTGTTCTTAATTTATACAACACCATCAGCTCAATTAAAATCAGCTTAAACAAATAATTATCCACACAAAACCACTGTAAGTAGATAAAATTAGAAGATATTTTAAAAAATCACTAGCATTATAACTATCTTCAAGCTATCTGCCAATTTTGGTCTATAAAATATTCATGCTCACTTAACCCTGTTCACACGTCTTCACTGTTTCTTACCCGTGATGTGTCTGCCTCCTGCTTAATCATATCCATTCCAGGCAGCTGGTTTGGGAAAAGGCTGCCTCCCCTCAGAGCAGGATCATTAACCTGAGGGCAACAAGACAGGAGCTACATTTAGTGGGAAGTCCAAAAGTGCAGTGGGGAACAACAACCGACCTTCCTCTTCTTGGTTTTTGCCAGTAAAATGCAGAAAAAAATGACCACATAAAAATGGCTATATCCCTCTATCTTTCCTCTCATGTATATATTTTGGGAAAAGTAGGGGGAATCATGAAAATAAATATTTGTAATATACTAGCTGTCTTCAAATTAAATTTTATTTGCATTCTATATAGAAATTCCACAGAGACAATCATACTAGAAACATTTTCATGTCATATAACATGTTCATTTTGGGGGGCTAAAGTAGACCAATGACTCATATTTGGGACTTTGAAGTCATCTGAGAGGCTCTTCATATCCCTGTTATTAGGCAAACTATTGATTAGCAAGAGCAGTGTGAATACCCAAAACAGGGCTGAATTTGTGAAATTTTCCATGACTAAGTGAACTATTCATTAGCATTTGTACATCTTTTGCAAGTTTCAAAATGAATGTACAAATGCTGACAGAGAATTGATTCTGTCATAAGATACACACTGCAGTGGTTTTTGGGGTTTCCAAAATAACTGATATTTGAAAGGCTGAAATCCATGCAACAGTTATAAATCAATCTGAATGATTAAAAATGCACCAATTTACAGGTGTGCAGGTTGATTAAGACCACTGTTAGATTAGACCATCTCAACAGCCCTTGCTATGCACACTTTTCCTAGAGGGCAAATCAGGAACCACTAGTGGCCCATTTTCGTCGAAAATTCAACATCAGCACTACATTTTCTCCATCGAAAAGATAAAAGCCTATATTATTGTTACTCATATACATACAACTTTCTTAAACTGCAAAGGGCTTTCAATTTTCTCATACACCACTACAGATTTTTATTAACATCTTGTTACAGAACAAAATGCTGAGGCACTGCAAAACCCAGTAAATTTTCAGTAAACTGTAGTTAACCAATATCAGAATTAAATAGACCTAAATCAAACTTCCAGTCTTTCACCATTCTCACACCTGTGATCCAACTGTGCTCTCAATGACGTATTGTCTATACTATTTAAACTTTCTTTGCCTCAGTTTCCTAGTATATGAAATAAGATTCAGGGTCCTTGCCATGTCTACACTTTGGATGAACTACTGAGGTAGTAGAATGCCAAGCCTTTGGTGCCCTTTAAAAATAAGATATTCTATAAACAGAATTTGAAAATTATTAACCAGTAATAATGGTTTCTTTAACCCTGGATCAGCCCACCACAGATTTTTGAGTCCCACTCTGGCCATCTGAGATATCACGTGCTTTGAGTCTCTTTCCCACCAGTGGAGCTGGTGTATACTTAGGGTGGTAGAATTTTTTCAACGTTATTCAACATAAAATAGCATCATTAAAAAAAAATTAACAAAAAAAAATCATGGCATCCACACCCAAAGTTGATAAAAAGTAGATTTTGGATCATCTGTGTCAATCTCCCTGCATGAATGAAGTGTTATTTAAAGCTAACTGGATGGTAGGTAGTTTGGCCTGTGATTCATCTGGTTTTACAGTTAGGAGGGAAAAAAATCAATGATTAAACTATAAATCCAAATAAAGCCATTTAAAAAAGCATATTCATCATTCCATGTTTAGAGATTCATATTAGCTGTTGCTAAATTCCTCAAATAAGAGGAAAATTTAAATGATAAGAAAGTTAAGAAATGGTTTTTTTTTAAATATTTTATTTATTTATTTTTAGAGAGGGAAGGGAGGGAGAAAGAGAGAGAAACATCAATGTGTGGTTGCTGGGGGCCATGGCCTGCAACCCAGGCATGTGCCCTGACTGGGAATCGAACCTGCGATGCTTTGGTTCGCAGCCCAAGCTCAATCCACTGAGCCACGCCAGCCAGGGCTAAGAAATGTTTTGAAAGACGCTCAAGTAGCCAGGAATCCCTGCATGTGTATTTCGTCATTAACAGGTATTCCTGTATAGTGCACTAACACAGGTGGAAAGACAGTCTTCAAAATAAATGTGGGAGTTAACAGCAGATGCTGAGTACATGGAAAGACACACTTCATGCAGCAATACAGAGAAAGTTATGATTGGAGGACACAGGCTCCCTGAGGTGCTCACCTGCTCGGGACCCATGGAGGACAGCCCCGACGTAGGCACGGAGGTCACTGAGGTCATGCTGATCTGTCCTGTCATCTGGTTCATGTTGCTCATCCCACCTGTGTTGGTCGCCATGGATACATTGATGTTCATATTATTATTGTACATGCTGGTGTTTGCTTGCTGCCCAAAGTGTGGTGGGGACTGTTGTGAAAACATGCTAGAATGCAATGAAGAGATGGAAATGTTAGTGCCCTCGTGTAAACAGGCAGGCAGTTCTGAGCACTTGTTTCCTAGGCACTAACTTCAGAAGGAATAAAACTAGGCTGAGAAAGCCCGGGGTGGGACAGCCAGCAGGTGCTGGGGTCAGAAACAACAGGGCTCGGAGTGGTCAACGATGCTGTACAGACAACCATAGCCCCTCAAAGGTCTGGAAGTCTGTTTCCCACTTTTGTGTCTGCACCAGACAAGCTTACTGTTTGCTTTTGTTACGCATACCGGTAAGTATAGCGTCTTGGGCACTGCCTTCCTCTGCAGTTTCTATCATAAATTGGTGGGGTGCTACCTTCTTAGGGAAGTTCCTTTTACTTCCAAGGAGAAGATTTTATGCTAAGTTTCTTCAAATTCTGGTGACTTCTGCCCTAGAAAAAGTAAGCTGGCTTACTTAGCAGTTTCGTTGATATTGCTTTCTTGTGTAAAGAAGTTAAAAGAGATTCGTGGTCTACAGAAAGTTCCCTGGTGATCAATTATATCAAAAAGACACAGAAACACAGCATACCTGTTTCCAGCCATGTTCCCCTGTGCCCATCCATTCATGTCAGAGGAGGCCTGATAGGCTGGGTTGGCCTGGGGCTGCTGTAGCATGGGGCTCTGAGTGTGTGCCATTCTGGGTGACATCAGAGGGCTCTGGGGCGTGGTGGCCCCAGTAAAGCCAGGATCAGGTTGCTGACTTATTCCTTAAACAAAAAACAAAAAACAAAACAGAAGTCCAAAGGAGATGGTTAGTTTTACCATAGAGACTCGGGAAAAAAAGAGAATGTTCAAATTAAATACACACAGAAAATTACTTTAAAATACCTGATCATGTACTGGTTAATTACACATATTTTAAAGATTCCAAGCTAGGATAAAATGCATGCAGAAAAAAATCTCCATGTCTTAATTCTCTACATTAATTACACTAGACACCACATTAACCACTGTGGCTAGAAACAGAGAGGGAAAATACTATTTCCCCCATATCCCTTTTGAAATCAACAATGATCAAATACATATTTCTCTTCAACCTAAAATAGTCTTTACATTTTTATTATATCGCCATAAGGACTATTTAAAACTTAAACAGGATTAAAGTTCAACTATATATAAAAAGTCAACACACTCAGTAATCTTTCACTGCATTAATAACGGAAGTCATTCTCTACGATCACAGACATTCACAGTGAGCTCGCCTGCCTTCACAGAGGGCTCCAGGGCCCTGCAGTGCTGTCCAAGTCAGCAAGAATAAAAAAAAAAATTCAATGCAAGCTTCTTGTTCAGTTTAGAAGCAAATGGCATTTACATAAAAAGAAAAAAAATACTTTTAGAAGACTTTTCTAAATCATCAAAAAGGAAATAGAGAAAAAAAAGAAAATAGAGGAAAGGAGCTTGAAAACAAAGGAGGCAACTTAGAAAATTTCAGGATGGCATTAAGGTAAGCAGATTTTTTGCCTAGATGTGTAAAACATGCACACTTAATTAACACTTAAATTAGCCATACAGAAAAGTTGAAGATCACATGGGAAAAAGCTGTACATTACTTTCTGTTTCTTTAAAGAAAATAGGAGACATGAATTTAAGCAACACAAAAACTTGATAGTTATTTATAGATAAAGCTGATAAAACATAGGGAAATTCATTCTGAATATTATTGTAAGCGATCGCTTTTACCGATATTTTGACTATTAATTAATTGAACATAACATGCACACAAATATCAACATTTATGACATTACACACTTGTCTCTTTAGGCTGACATTGAGCAACAAATCAATATGAAGAAAACTAAGAGGCTTCTTTTTGTGGTTTCTTATAGCATTTCTCAAGAATTATCTATTCATTAAAGATTTGGTGTAATCTTCAAAGTCTTTATTTTTCAATGTTGTAGAATGTCTCTAATATTTACATTTATACATGTCTTTCAATATTTTGTGTATATCTATTGATTTGTTGAGTCAGACTCAGAGGTTTTCAACTATAAATATATACATATCCACCTATGTTTATAGACATGGACATAAACACACAAACTCATACACACTCACACATACACTTGGTGCACTATACACACGCACACTTACTTCGGTCATTCTTAAAGTAAGACCTGCACTCAGAGAAAAGGTGGTACCTGAGCTGAGAGACTGGAAGGTACTGTGCTGGACCTGGGGACTCCTGACAGGCCCCAACTGTCCTCCCAGGTTTCCTATCATTCCCTGGTTAGCCAGAGTCATCTGGGAGCCATGCAAAGAGCTGTGAGAGAGGAGCTGTGACCCAGGACTGGGGGACACTGGGGAGAAAGGACTGGAGAAAGGTGGTGGGGATGTGAGTCCAGTACCGTAGTTTGGAGGAAATGGAAACTGCTGTGCATTTGCTTGGGGGATCCGGGGGTTGCTCATGGCTGCGGGCATACCACTGGGAGCCACCATGCTTGATGTCATGTTCAACCCTTGGCCTCTCATCATCAAAGTTCTTTGCTGAACTTGCTGTTGCTGATGCATTTGTCTCTGTCGGAGATGCTGGTTCAGGATTTCCCTCTGCCTCTGGGCCAGCATCTGTGCGTTAATAGGTGCCTGCAATGGGGGCAATCCAGGACAGAAAACATTGAGGGCAGACACAGAGTAAAAAATCAACTGTGTATTAGAAATAGGAGAACAATGGCAGTCTCGTGCAAAATTATTTGGAAAATAAATTTACATGGAAAGAACATTTTAGAGTTGAACAACTGGTGGATGAGAATGAGAGCCTTTAAGTTCCACAGAGAGGATGATTATTCTGAAACACTGCAATGATGTACATGGGTTAAGTTCAATGTTAATACCAATTAAACCGCGGCTTGTGGTGAGAGGACAGTTAATTGTAGGGCTTCACAATAACTCCAGTCCCATCTATAAGAGGAGTCTGATATAAACTTTAGGATGGCAGTTTAGAATCTCATTCAAGGGGCATTCAAGTCCAAAGGGAATCTAAATCACTGTGCCAAAAGGTGCTTGAGCACTTCAGAAAAGGCTGAGCAGAGGCAGGAAGAGAGGGGGGCACATAGGGAGGGACAGGTGAAGTGAAGAGACACATCTGCTGTCAGCAAGAGGTGTAAGGGTGTTCACGGGTCCTACCAATACATAGCAGATCCTCATCACTCATGGATTCCTTATCTGTGAACTCGCTCACTCACTAAATTGCATTTGTATTCCTAATCAATATTACAGCAGCACTGTCATTTATGGACAAGTGCAGAGTGGCGGAGAATCTGAGACACCTCCTATGCACATTCCCTCCTGACTCCACCTTCTTGTTTCGCCCTCATATTGCAAACAATCGTTCCTTTTGTGCACTCCTCAGTCCCACATTTCTCACACTGTTGTACTAGTGGTTGGCGATTCTCCAGTTTAAAAGGGCTCCTGAGAGCAGTGCTGAAGGGTGTGTAGTGATCCCAAGCACAAGAGGCTGGATTTGCCTTATTGAGAAAAGACGTTAGATGAGTTACAGGTTAATGAACTGGCTGTGAGTTTAATAGTAGTGAATCAACTTAAGTAAGTTGTTTTCATATGGAAACACACCCAAAACAGGGTTATATATTGCTAGATTGCTGAAAATGTTATGACCAGAGGCTTGTAGGAGCCAAATCCCTTATTTCTTTCAGAAGCAGTGAGTGGTTCAGTCTCTGCTTGCAGTGGCTGCATGGAGCACAATACATGTGAACGATGAGAACCAACTATGCGTGGCCGTAACAATGCAGTGGGTAGGAGGAACCTTGAAAGTGACCGACTAGGTAGATAACTGAAGGACATTACAGATCCACTGTGTTCACCTGGATCTTATGGAGTCTAAGTTACTTTATGGGGGACATCAAGCGGGGAGAAATCACAGGAGATGTCAGTTGGATACAGGGAAAGCTGATGGCTGTCTGCTCCTTACCTGCGTTGGTACTCCAGGCCTCAGAGTCAAGTTCACATTTGAAACATTGCTGATTTGATTCATAAGGGGCTGGCGATTCTAAATGGATAGACATAGGAATCAGTACACTTTTAAAACACAGTGTTTTATTTAAAATCATCTTCCTTAAAAAAAAAAATCACCCTCCTAACCTACCATCTGCATGCTGTTACACTGAAACCCCATGGTTTGCAGCTAAATTTCCGTAAAAGCTAGTTTTGAATGAGGTATCTCATTGCTTATAACTGGGAAATTATTTTGGACCATTTGGAAACACACTGTCTGCAAGGGAGGAGAATGCTCAGAAGAGGAGGCCAAGAGGAGGACTAGAAAGGTGCTCATCACTCACAATAATGAAAGGAGACTTGAAAGCCTACAACATTATTACTTGCTGTAACATGGAAGTCTATCTGGGCTTGTTGCTAATAGTGACTGTTTCTGTCCTGAGATAGGACTCATGACAGGAGCAACCAGTATCCTGAGTGCTAGCTTTGGGTTAGAAACTGTGCTAGGTCCTTTAAACGTGTACATATTGCCCCTGTTCTGTACAATAAGCCCATTTTATAGAATGAAAATTAAGGCTCAGAGAGCTTAAGATTAGATCATTAGTAAATAATGGAATTAGAATATAAAAGGATAGCTACTTGGTATTGGAGTGGGGTTAGTAGAGGAGAAAAAAAGAAAGAAGTAGAAAGGAGTATGAAAATTGTGGGATCACCTTGGAGAAGTTTTCACTCACTTAGAAAGCATGGAATGAGATTTAATCTACAGGATTTTTGCACCATCTGGCATTGGTTCCCCCTTCCCCCACCGCCAGGTACCCACAGAGAACGTACCTGCTGTGCTTGGAGGCGATGCTGCAGTTGAAGTCGCAGCTGGTTAGGCTGGTTCTGCACCAGGCCTGTGGGCCTGAGGCCAGGCCTGGGCTGCATGCGGAGTGTGGCATAACTAGGCCGCTGCCCCATGCTGTGGAAGTTGGGGTCTTGCATGGGAGAGTAGCTTCCCTGGGCCATTTGTGCCTGAGACGCATACTGCTGTGGGAAAACAGGTGCCTTCTGCTCCAGCATCATGTTAGAATCCTGACTCGAGAACTGGTCTGGATCTACTGCTTGGCTCTGAAGAAAAAGCCCCCAAGGAACAAAGAAATAAAACACTAAAAACAGCAGAGGAAATATAAGGCTGGCCTCTCTCACTGTCAGAGATTTGAAGCTTTTCATACTGTACTAGTACATAAAGGCACTTTTGGTCTGACTTCCCCTTTCTTCCTAGGAAAGCCTCTTTCTTCAATAGATCCAGTTTTGTGAGGAAGGAAGTGGGGGTTGCGCCTGACTCCCAAGGGAAGGGAAACAGGGGCCATGACTACGAATGTCACCTACTCACTCCACCAGACACTGACCTGGACTTTAAACACACGTTTAATGTTTAATTTCTTGTGTGTGACAGATTACTCATACTTGTATAATTCATTTAAATGAAACAACTACCTTGGTATGTATCTGGAATCAGCAGTGTTGGCGTTCCCACCACAATTATTCCCATTTTGCAGATAACAAAACCAAGACTCGGAGAAGTGAAGCAAGTTTCAACCAGCCTAACTGGCTAGTGAGTAGTGGGTTCTAAACCAGTCTGTGACTTAGGATCACCAGTATGGTACACTGCTTTTGTTTAACTGTTTACTGGGGCTGTTAGAACTTCCTACATACCCCACATTCTGTCACTATCTTATCACCTACTAAACAAATTTCACGTGTTTTGGCAATCTTGACTTCCAAAGGCTCCCCTGTCTGGGTCACAATGGGGTAGGTGTAGAAAATCCAGAACGTCTCCAAGGGGGGACAGCTCAGATGCACGTGGCCTTAAACGTCTAAGTGTGAAGTGGAAAAGTGGCTGATTCTCCTCCTCCATCTACTTCTAGGAGTCAAAAACCCCGGATCTATTGGAGGGAAGGCCCCAACAGCACAAACATCTAGGCGGTTTTCTTTAGCTTAATAACATCCTAGGCTTCTTCAAACCAGCCTAGCCGTGTTGGAGCAGGGCGTGGAGACACCCAGGATTCAGGCCAGTGTGGCTCTGAGGTTGGCCCGTGAAGGCTGGGCCCATTATCTCCTCCCCATGACAGCTTTAAAAAACGTGGATGGAGTCTATGTGGGGGAAACCATTCATTGTCCAACTACTGCTCTAACTAAATCCACAAACTATCTCAACTTCACTTCCACCGACCCCACCTAATAACCACTTCCCGTAATCCAGTTTAATGTGATGTAAGGACGGATTTGATGAGACAAAACAGAAGTAATACAAATAAATGAAAAAGAAAGAAGACTAAAAATATTTAACAATGAAATGATGCCAGTTTTGATAAAAACAAAGCACTCAGTAACCCTAAGGATGCCACTTAGACAAAACTCAAGGACAATGACACTGAATGTAAAATTCTAACTACCACCCAAAGCACAGTAAACCAGCCACACAGGAAATATATTAACTCCATTTTCCTTTCTTGATTTATTTCAGGTTATATCAGGTAACCTTAAGTCATTTCTTTCCATTCTGCTGTTCTCAGTATGAATCGACAAGTTTTAATTAACTCCCACTATGTCTGCCGAACGGTGGGGATTATGACAAGACTATCTCTAATGCTTCAGAGAAGTCTCCAATGACTCTGCATCACCATCATCGCAGACCCTCCCTCACGACACGTCAGATGTGCAAGAAGCTGACTGGACACTGGGAGGCAGTTTTTAGTCATAAGAAACGAAGATGACTCATGCCGAGAAGAACAGAAGACAGGAGCACGACTGGGACAGTTTTTTCTAGGTTACTCCTTATACAGAAAACCAGCAAGGCCGCTTCACACCAGTTTAGCTGGGTGGCCAAATTCAGAAAGCACTATGTTATTTCATGAGACTGTGTTAGGTTATTTCTTGTATTACTGCTCTAAATAGCAGAGAATTACTTTAAGTAACTAATTAATTACCAGGAGGAAGGAAGCTAAATAAGTAAGTACATTAAGATTGGTTAACTTCTTTATATTCCTATGTACGCTTAATTACTCCCAAAACTATTGTGGGTAAAGGTCAAAATGATATTTGAGTGCTTCCTTTCCATGCCGACAGCACTCTAGCAAACCTGGCACACATCCCTAAAACCCACAGGACTTTCTGTAAGGAGCGTGGCAAGCATCAGCCCCACAAAGTAAGGTGGAGCAGGAAGGACAAGGATGCTCTGTATGTGCAGGGAAAGTGGGGCTAGGACAGGAAGCAGAGTGGCTGTGGTGGGCAGACTAAGCGATTTTCTGAAAAAAAGGCTAAAACTAGAGAAGACTGTGCTGAGGCTTGAATGCGTTGGGGGGCACTGCAGATCTAAGAGAATGCTGGCTATTAAGAGATGTGAGCATTCTGAACTGGGAGGAGATAAAAAGAGAAAGGGCCAAGTGATACAGTTCTAAGGTTCACATTTTGTTTTATTATGTGACAATAAAATCTTGAGGATACGTTAAAAAATTGATTTTTCAAGGACAGTGACCTGTAAAATGCCTTCTGCTAACGTATGTACAAAGTATTCTTTTAGAACAAACAGCTTCCCATCACTAGCACACAAATATTAGTACCGTGATTGCAGATACTGGATTTGTGTTTGTTTTTTTTTAAAAATCCTCACTTGAGGATATATTTATTGATTTTAGAGAAAGAGTAAGAGAAACGTTGATCAGTTGCTTCTAGTGTGTGCCCTGACCGGGGTTCAAACCTGCAACCTTTGGTGTATGGGACGATGCACCAACCAATGGAGCCACCCGGCCAGGGCACAGATGCTGGTTTTTTGGTAACAGCATTCTGGGTCACTGGAGCAGCAATGTTCCATTCTGGGTCTCTCTGCTTCTTGCATGTCCCTCTTTGTCATTATTAGGTGAGCTGGACCTGAGTTTCTGCCTTTCAGCTCAGTAAACCAAATTCTATGTAAAGCTCATTTCCATTCTTGGGCCAGAGTTTATGTGGGAGTAACAAGGAGAGGGAGAGAAAAAAAATAAAGCTAGCCTGGTATTAGGTAAAAAGAAAAATTCTATAAAGCAGACTGCAGATTATCTGCCAGCAAAAGGGAACAGGAAACAAACACCCTGGTGCCCCTGAGATGCGCGGCCACACCAGCTCCACCTGTGCGTACCTGGCTGACCAGTTCGGGTATTCCCAAGGCTCTATCGATCTCCTCCAGCCCATCGAAGTTCCGCAAGGCCAAGTAGAGCTGGTCCAGGAGGGCTCCTTCATCGCTGGGAGACTCCGCAGCAGGATGCGGGCACAGCAGGTCGTCTGGAGAGCTGCCGAACGGCTGCCTGCAGGGAGACAGACTTCACCTTGGGCCCGTGGAAGGGCTCATCGGCTGGAGAACAATTTTTTTTTCCTTAAGGACAAAAGTATCGGTTGACTTCCGGGGTCTTTGTAGTAAAATACTGTACCAGACAGGATAGAACAAAATAACAACCCAAAATAACATACAGAGAGCATCTGAAATCTTGCTCCCTGGCACATGTTGTCAGTTTGTCTCAAATAAACTCTTAAGAAAAAGGTAGATACACTCTAACAGAGACTTATGTGAGTCCAGGGCCCATGTGTCTAATATATTTCCAAAGATCAACACTGACTCCTTAAGCACACATATATTTATCTTGCACTGAAGTAATCAAGGGACTTTCTTGAAGTTTTGTAGGAGACTAATTAAACAGTTGTATTTCACACAAGGTATGCTGATCAACCCGGGGGAGACTAGAGCATTACAGGCATTAAAGCTACATAAAATTTTTGAACTCAGCTGTCACTAGACTAAACTTGACTGGACTAATAGGGCATTTTTAGTCACGCATGCTAGACTTGTGAACATTTATGAATGCCCTCAAGAAGTGTAGTGGCTAACCTTCCTGAGTTAGATGAGAAAAGCTGATCATGAATATGCAAATTATGTTCGTTATTCTATAAGGTAATAGGTGATAAAACCATAATACTAAACTCCAAATTCTATGGTATATAAAACTCCTGTAATTCAAATTAACTGACAAATTGGGGGATATTTTTAAAAAGAGCTTCTGAATGACTTTAATACCAAAGGTGAAATGATACTTATAATTTGCCAAAATAGTCTAATTTGTACCCACAGAGTAGTATAATATATGATTTTTTGGAGGAAATAAGTTTACAGATGAGTAACTTCATTCTTAAGTGAAAACAGACTCATGAAAGGATGAAATTGCCTGCTTACCCCAGTTTAATATGCCATGTTTTCTGAAGATAGCTTAATATGCCACATTGGCCTAAAATCCTGAAATGCTGAATATTAAAGCCTACAATTTCAAACAGTTATAACAACACAGTACATTAAAAGATAATCTAGGCTCTCCATTTATCCCTAGTTACTTGTAAAGAAAAATCACCCAATTAAATGTCCCTTGATGACACCCTT
The DNA here is from genome assembly GCA_004024845.1 of Tonatia bakeri. NCBI lineage: Eukaryota > Metazoa > Chordata > Mammalia > Chiroptera > Phyllostomidae > Tonatia > Tonatia bakeri. The sequence continues at coordinate 93,414 of PVIA01000912.1, forward strand.
ACCCACTGTCCCTGGCTCCAAGCCTGCAGTCGCACTGCTTCTGAGGCGTTGCAACCAGGCAGTGCAGCCAGAGGCACAAGCCATGTGGGCATGCTAAGGGCTTCCACCCACACTCTCAGGGGCTCTGCTCTCATTCTGGGACTCTTTCTACACCTGCCTCCTCTCTCTACCATTGCCTTGGTTCTCAGTAAACAGCAGGCACTGAACTAGTTCCCCCACTGCCCTGCCACACCCTTCCAAAATTCAAGAGTGATCAGATCACTCCACCATTGCTACTTAGGGAGTAAGAGGCAGGAGCAGACACAGAAAAGTGGCAACAAGGAGAAAACCACAGGACTGCATGTCACTGAAGCAAAGTCAGGAGGAAATGCTCCAAAGAGGAATGACCAACATTTGGATGTTGTAAATTTCATGCAAAAAGAGCTCAAGCCAGCCAAGAGTGGATGTCATCTGCGTATCAGGTTCTCTTAGGCTGAGACCTCATTCCCCAAAGATGGTATTCAAGTAGTTTCTTTGTGTAGCTTTATTTTAAATTTTCAAAATCTGTTTCTTCAGAAGCTTCATTTCTACACAACCACGACTCTGCCCCCACCCTCTCCACTGGTGACAAGTTCAGGTGAAATGTACTCTTGTTCAACTCCAGCAAGGCTGCACAGGTTCCGCATGAACCCAGACTCCCCAGTCTTGCATCTAGTGAGTCAGAAGGGGAGGAGCTTTCTTCTATCTTTGCAAGCAATTGCACCCTAGTAAAGACACATTCAAATGCTTAAAGAAAAAAAAAAACCTGATGCAAATATTAACTTGCATTTAAACAATTTCCTACATAATAGAGCAACCCATTTCTGTTACATGCTTTTCATTTCTTTTTTTTTAATCAAAGAAAAGCAAACTAGTATCTCTGGGCCCACTTCTACTCAAGGTGGGACTCTCAAGGCGCTCTCCTGCTTGTAGTCCCAGTCCGATTCTCCTGATGAGGTGCTGTCAGGTTCCTTTTCCCAAAACACGCTTCACTGAGCCGACTCAGAGTTCTTACTTCACCTCCCCTGGGGAAAATGTCTAAGTTCTAGGGCCTCAGTGGTGGTGGGGGAATTCAAGGACACACACAGTTTGGTAAAGCCTGAGCTTTCCAAACTTAGTGCCTACAACTTCCCGGTGAGCCCCAGCTATCCCGGGCAACTGATCTCTTCCCACACCAGCATAACACAGGACCTTTCACTCCACACTTCTCACTCTCCTCTCCACCTAAGATTCCCACCAGGGCTGGATGTACTCCTCCACAGCCACTCTGGACCACCCCTACTCACCTCCCAACCTTAGCACCATCTACTTACTGTGCTATGCTACATTGGTATTGGCCTCTATGCTAAAAACATCAACCTTAGACTCTGCCTAGTGAGGACATCTGAAATCTCTTTGTTGGTCCAGCACTTGAACTACAAAGGTTCAGTAAGTTTTCAGTTGATTATAATAAAAACTTCCTGATCTAGACAGGAAATCATACCTTACACACAGAAAAATACATAGCACTGTGGCTTAATTTTCTAAATTTGGGCATACTGCATCAGTCATATGACTTCCCTTAAAGACACCATAGTATGCTCAGTTTATAGAACAAATATTGATCCAGGCTTCCGATCTGAACTTTATAAATGGTTGCCAACGTAACAAAAAAAGTATTTTTCCTACAGTTTGGGCAGTTATGCAGTACAATCCAGATGGTGACTGATAGACATGTGTAATATTAAGACAAAGGTAAAATTCAGAGGAATAAAGGGAGGAACCAGGCCAATATCAACAGAAATCCCATTTCTTAATATTTTCATTTTTATTTATGGTCTAGTAAGGACATCACAGATGGTGATAAGGAGAGTAGGGTCAATTCTGAGCTCCTGTTTGAGAACCATTACCCTCACTTTTCACGTGTATTTTCAAAATTTTGCAAAAAAGTAGCAGCTACTACATAATGAGAAACAGTCATCCCAAGAAACTCTACTCTCAGATACATTTCAAATAAGAGCAAACCAAATTAACTCCAAAATTTTGAACTTAATGTGAAAGCAAGTCTTTTGTAAAAGGCAGCTACTATATTTTAAGAAAAAAAAATCACTTTTATAAATCAAACAAATCTTCAAACAAATCATCTATACACTCTGGACTATATTTTAAACCTTCCTCTTACATACTGGATGAGTGAAGGAAGGAAACCACAGTGGAACTACGGAAAGTGGAAATTCAACTGCAAATCAATGAGTATGGGAATATGTGACAGATTTAAGGGCTAAAGCCCTGCCTTTTTGAGATGTGTGCATGAACTAATGCTTGGTTCCTAAAACTTTAAGAAACCTACTCCTAAGCAGAGAGGCTGTAAAAGAATAAAATATTAATGGTGACATGTATGAAGGGGATTTTTAAAAAAACACTGCTTTTTTCTTAAAAAAAAAAAAAAAGAGAGAGATATGTTGTTAGAACCTCTGTTACCCATCACTTCTGAAGTTCTAGGACAGTAAGATTAGTGTTGATTTGGTCATAAATTTCCTCTGAACCAAATTATTTAAAATAAAAGAAGTGGGATGAGTGGCTGGAAAAAGTGAAATAACTTTCAAAGCGGTGCAAATGGTTTTTGTTCACACAGTTCTTAGACAGAGACAGCCGACAGCAACCCACGAAGCTGCAGCGCAGGCTATGCTGAGTCACAGAACTGGCAGAGCACACCCGACAGCTTCTTCTGTACCCAGACTCAGTAAAACCTGGAATTCTTCCTTTTTAAAACAAACAAACAAAAAACCAGAACTCTCATCTGTTTGGGCAACAGTGATGATCCTAACTTTGGCCTTAGTTTTCCCTAGAAACTCATCTTTCACATTTTATTCAAAAATAAATATCAAGTGTTAGATTTACCTATTACACTAATTTTTATTATGTGCAAATTTCCACTGAAATGGGCAAGTTTTTAATATGTCAAATAAACACATTCAGAAAAAGCATAATGCCCCCTGACATCATGGAAAGAGCTGGAGGGAGCTTGAGAAAGCAGGGCCCCCATGAAACCCAGAGGAGGCTCCACTGCCCGTGGGAGCAACTCCGGAAAGAGCCAGAATGCCATGCCTGACTGTGGTTCTCCCTGTCTGCTCTTCCAGCCTCACTTCTACTCAAGGTGCAGTGGGAGGACGAGCGGTGCTCCTGGGTCCCACCCAGACGTGCCTTTAAATGAGACCCCAGAGGTGGTTCACGGGCACAGTGGGGTTGGAAAACGCTTGTTGCTCCCTCTAAGTGAATGGAATATAGCTGGTGAGTATCCTTCTTTATCTCCCTGCAGCAGTTGTTAAGCAGTTCCCCTAAATGTTTTCTTTCAGTGAAAGAACCACCTCTCTACTTTTCTCACCAATCCTATTGCTGGGCTCATGTTCATCTTCTATTTTTTTTTTTTAAACATTATCAAATCCTCTGAATCCTTTATTATTCCCTTAACACACAGGAAAATGGGCACTATACCACTTCTCTGAGCTGTGCAAACCCAACAGCGACAAAAGCATTGAATCCCAGAGTGGGAGTTACTCAGATATTTGTATTCTTTTTAAAGTTTTTAAATTTTTGGTGTTTTTTTTTTTTTTTTTTTTTTTAAGAGAGAGGAAGGTTGTTCCACTTAGTGCATTCACTGGTTGCTTCTTATATGTGCCCTGACTGGGTATCGAACCCACTATACTGGCATAGCAGGATGATGCTCTAATCAACTGAGCCAACCGGCCAGGGCAGATATTTGTATTTTTTTTAAAAAAGATTTTATTTATTTAGTTTTAAAGGGAAGGGAGGGAGAAAGAGAAGGAAAGAAACATCAATGTGTGGCTGCCCCTCACATGCACTCCCCACCAGGGACCTGGCCTGCAACCCAGGCATGTGCCCTGACCAGGAATCAAATCAGCGACCCTTTGGTTCATAGGCTGGCACTCAATCCACTGAGCCATACCAGCCAGAGCAGAAATTTTTATTTTTTAAACAAGATTTTATTTATTTCTTTTTAGAAATGAACAAGGAGGGAAAGAAACATCAACATATGGTTGCCTGTCATGTGACCCCCACTGGGGACCCAGTCAGCAACCCAGGCATGTGCCCTGACTGGGAATTGAACCAGTGATGCCTGGGTTTGCAGCCCATGCTCAATCCACTGAGTCATGCCAGCCAGCGCAGAAAGTTTTATTTTTAAGCAGCTCTAGAAATGTATCCTACTTTGGGGAAAGTTCAGAAACCTGTTGACTTTCATCATTTGTGAATCTGATAAGAGTATTATTGTGTATAATTTTAGACTAGAATAAGCCCAGAAGGATAAAGACCTTCAGTCTGCAGTAAGGTCTTCACTGAGCCTCCAACCCAACTCTTTATATGTGAGCCTCAAGGCCAAATTTCTCCAGTGTAAGTTTACTTCCTGGAAAACAAGGCCTGTATCCTGTGAGTTCCCATGCTGCCCCTTGCACAGGCTCCTAGCTACCTCCCTGCCATGGGGCTCTTCACCCATTAGCCAGCTGCGCAGGGCCAGCACTCAGGGCCCCAGGTCCCGGGGGTAAATCCAGCTCCCAGTGCTGTGCTAAAAACAGTGAGACTACACACGTAACACAACTGCGATGTTGCCTTTGCAGGGAATAATACAAAGCAAAACAAACAAATACCAGTGAGCTAAAACCTGAGCATCCCCTGAGCCACGGGTGACAGGTGTGTTTTTTTATCTATAAAACACAGCAAAGTCAAAGAGCTGCCCTGAGATGGGCTAAGCTGAGGGACCATGGACTAGACCCAAGTAAGTAGGGACCCCAGCCCCGGCAGAGACCACCGCAAATTCTCTCTCAAGAAAAATGTCCTCAATTTCAACCCCAGATGTTTTAGTGACTGAGGTCAGCTATGAAATATTATCAAAGTACCCTGAGAAACAGATCAATCACTGGATTCAGAATGTCAAGAAATCCAGATATTGAAATTACTGAGTAAAAAAACTCAGAAAATAATGAGTAATATAATGTTTAAAGATATAAACATAAAACCACAGAAATAAGCTAATAAAAAGAGCTCATGAAAAGAACCAGGCAAATAAAACTCTTAGAAATGAGTGACACATACCAAATACCAAGTAGTATAAATAAATAAATCCACACCTACACACACTGTAGAAAGGGTACAATGCAGCAAATGCAAAGAATTGCTCAAAAGCAATTAGAAAGAAAAGATCACTGACAAGGAAATGAAAATGATTAGACTGACAATCAAAACCAATAAAATTCAATAAACTTGATCATATACCCCACAGCCTTTTCAAAACAAACAAATGAACGAACGAACGAATGAACGAATAAAACCCCCCAAACCCAAACTGTTTCAATGGCTTAATGCACAAAGTCTTAATTCTTCAGTTTGGTATTTAAGGCCCTTTATAAACCTATTCTACTGCTGCTCTACTCTTCCAGCCAAATCTTCTGATAGTGCCTTTTTTTACAATGTGGCAAAATACATGAAATAGAAAGCTAGGTGATTTTCTGTTGCCTTAAACATACCGTGCTGCTTCTGTGACATCTAGCCCTCTGACCATGCTGCTTTGGCCAGGTGGACTGGCTTCCTGCTGTCCCTGCCTCCAGAAATGACTCCTTTTCATGGCCTTGAGGCCTTTCCCAGTCACCTGAGTTGACGATCTCTTGAAATACAGTTTATTTCTCTTATGGCATATATCATGCACACTAACTCATATTAGCATTATTAGTGTACATATTTTATTTTCTCACTGTACCGTAGCTTCTTTAAAGGCACACTCTAGGTCTGAATTCTGGGTTTCTCCCTCCCCTACATGCCCTGCCCAGCAGATGATACAGCCTGAATGCACGAAAAGTGGTCAGGCACCAACTATTAAAAGGAAAAGACTGACTCCTGGCACAGAGACACGTAAAGTAACTTAGAACTCATGACACGCCGCTCTGCTGGATCTCCTCGGGGCTCAGCACTCACCTGCTTTGGCTGGCAAAGGAGGCCTGGTCTATGGGCAGGATGCTTTCAGGCCACGGGGCGGTCTGGTTTGGAGGAGCTTGTTGTTGGCTATACTGGGGTCCCCCCATGTTCATCTCTAATTCAGATGGCCCTAAAAAAGGAGAAGACAAAATCCAAAAATCTTACAGTTGTAATTAGGGAACTATCTATTCCTGCTCTGTAATACAAAGTTGAATATGTGGGCTTTTAAAAGAAAATGAAATAACAATCAGTTGAAAATAATAAGATAATTTTTGTTCTGATACAGAAATAAGGGCAATAAATATCAAGGCTCATCACCTACCTCATGGACTATCTAGAGCAGCAGTTCTGAACTTCTTTTTGTACTTAGGACCCTTTATATTCTGTCAAAATAGATTTTGTTTGTGTGGAGTGTATCTTACTGATATTTATCAATTGGAAATTAAAACTGGCAAACAGAAAAATAATTATTAATTCATTTCAAAATCATCGTAATAAACCCACTATATGTTAACACAATTTTTTGAATGAAAAAGCATCTTTTACTGGCATTAATTTACATTTTTGCAAATCATTTTAATGACTGGATCGATAGAAGAGCACCAGAATCTCCTATCTGCTTCCACATTTCATGTATCGGTGAGAGAATGGCAGTGAGAAAGAAAAACTCTGTCTTAGTGTTATAATGAAAACAGTTTTGGCCTAGCAGACCCCTTTCAAAAGGGTGCTGGGGTCCTGAGCCATCTTTTCGGGAGGTGCTGGTCTGTGCATGCTCCTGAACTCACCATAATTATGTGAGCTTTTCCACCTAAAGAGGGCAGAGCGGAGAGGAGGCCCAGACAGCTCAGACATGCTCATTCTTAATAGTTCTTTATAGAGGTGTTAAGGCTAATTGATGAGATGAGTTTTACATACTTTCTTTTTTTAAAAAATCCTCACCCAAAGACATGCTTACTGATTTTAGAGAGAGGGGACAGGAAAGAGAGAGAGGGGGAGAGAGGGAGAGAAACACTGATCAGTTGCTTCTCTCACATGCCCCAACTGGGGACCAAACCCGCAACCCAGGCATGTGCCCTGACTGGGGATCGAACCTGCGACCTTTTGGTTTAAGGTTAGATGCTCCAGCCAACTGGGCCACACTGGCCAGGGCAATAATATGAATTTTTAAATGATTTCATTGTTAACGTTATCTGTAGACCTGTCTTCCATTATAATAGATTTCCTGCTGAGTTCCTGGCTTTTTTTTTTTTTAGTTTATTAAAAATTGGAGAAATTCAGCTATACGGCAAAACTCATAGAGCTATACTTCAAGCTCAAAAGCCGGGTGAGGTGCCCTTCAGTGAAGAAAGACTAAGAATAAATTAAATTTCTGGATATAAGGTATTTATGATGATGATTTTAAAAAGAAAGGATATTTTTAAAATTTCCCAGTTTAATTTTGCATGGAATTCTGGTCATTCCAGCATTTTTCATGCAAGCCTCAAATGATATGAATTTGTTTAAGAACCACTCATTAACTCGAAGTATGTTCTCTGTAGAAGGTGACAGGAATGTCATCTTTCAGAAACAATGAACCCAAATGCACTGAGCAATTAAGTAGCTAGTAAGAAAACGATGCCAGAGGTGGGACGAGAATTCTGAAATATCTCCTCAAAACAATAGTGGTGCCCTTCTGTTAATGATTTAGCTCTTATGAAACAATATCTAAGTATATGAAAAAGTACATGAATGTTAACTTATCTGAATTATGCTAATGTACAAGATAAGAGGAAGGTTAATACATCAATGATTAAGAAAATAATCTTGAGTATGAGCTGCACAGACCATTACTTTTTTTAAAATAATGACTTTACTGAGATAGAATTCACGTACAATACAATGTACTCAGTTACAGTGTGTGACTCAGAGGACTCGGTGTGAGTTGCTAGAGTGCAGAGTTGTACTGTACAACCACAACAATCACTCTCAGAACATTCGTATGCTCCCCAAAGGAGCCAAAAGGGGTGCTGTCACAAGTTACTCCCACTCCCCTCAACCCCAGACCCTCAGTATGAGGTGGATACTAATCTGCTTTCTTTCTCTACAGATTTGCCTATTCTGGACGTTTCATATAAATGGAATCACACAATGTACCAGACCATTAACTTTAATAACATGTGAACTGTTTCCAAAGAGAATTCTACTGATCCTCACAATTCTTGAGATGTTCTATAAGACCTAGCACCTTCGGTGAGGACCCGGGAGAGTCTGGTCTAATAGCGTAGAGTTGTGGCCCAGAAATCTGCGCTGGAAGGTCCTGAGATGACTCCGATATTCACCCAGAGTCAGCAACCACCGCTCCATCACTGAAACACTTTTTCAAAATATAACACTTATAGTGTGGCGCTCGAATTCGCTCCCCCAAAAGATGAAATTAGGTGATTTAATAAAAATAAAACATCATAAAGGTAGTTGGTTCTGTTAGGTAACTGAAAGATTCTATACAGAGTTCCAGCAAAATCCCACATGTGACAGCTTGACATGGGGCGATTACCTAAACTGCAAATTGCAAATTGCTTGTCTTGAAAAAACTTATGGAGCTGTTACTCTAACAAAACATAAAAGGTAAAAGCCACGAGCACTGAACTGTCTTACCTAGATTCATGACCTGAGACGGAAGCATCTGCCTCTGGCCAGGCTGGCTGCTGGGTCTCATGGGCATGCTGGTTGTGGGATTCCGAATCATACCTCCTTGGATTGGCCGGTTCATGGCACTGGTGGTGGCAGCACAGGTGACTCTCACAGAACTCTGTGGTGCCCATTCCCCAGATGGCACAGTGGGCCGGGCAGCATTACTGCTAATCATCCCTGAAGGCAAACCAAAGAAATGAGAGTTGCAGGAACTGGAAACATCTCAGCACGGATGAACACCAGATGATCTTACTCTGAACGAGATAATCAGTCTGCAGCAGTTAGCCAATAGCTAAGGCCCTCATTGGGACAGACGTGAGCCCTTGGCTCAGAATTAAGAATCGGCAATTAGTATGAAGGTTTTTTTTTTTTTTAATAACATGGACTTGCCACTCTTTATAGTTCGGAAAAGCTGTTAAAATTGTTCCCATATGTACTTAGAAACAGGTGCTGTGGCGTGTGGATAACCCCAACTTCCTTCCTCAGGAAGTGAATCACATTAGCTGATACACACGTCAGTGCTTTACTTTCCAAAGGGGAGGAGAGGCTAAGAGGAACAAGGTAAAAAATTGATAATCACACCAAAATCACAGAGGATATCCCGTGAAACCTATGCCTATCCCTTTCAGAGTTTTATCAGTTGTTAAGCTTCAAAATTATACAGGGGAGCCTCTAAAGCACAGGGAAATTACCAGATCTTTTTACTACAGTACTTTGTAAGCCAAGGCCAGAGAACTCCTACTACTTCAATATGCCTGAACCACTGTACTCCTGATTACAGATCTAGAATGGGTTAAGACGGGTTTGACAAACCCTTTTATGCTTGAGATCTCAATAGCTATTTGACCACACATAAAAATAAGAGCACAACACTGGCAAGCAGGATCAAGTTTGCTCTCTCTGGGCTGGTCCCCAGGATGCTGGCAATGGCCAAAGACTTGCTAAGACTTCATATTCTAAAGGTTCCGGAAAAACCCCAAGTGAGGACCCTTCATTTTGAATTGTTTTACGACAGATGTATAAAAGTTTGCTTTCAAATAGATGGCTTGCTGGACTTCATTTACTTTAATTATAATAAACAACTAAAAATAGGGTAGATTTAAGAAATGGAGAGACCATGTATTATGGGTGGTTTTTCACTGGTGAAATGAGAATGTGCGTTGTTAGGGTGATTAAGAGTGACAGACATTTAGTTAGATTGAAAAATTAGAACAATATTATGGTAATATGTATTTTAAAAACCATTCTAAGATTAGATTTAAACTCTACAAAGATATTATGGGAAAAAAGGCATTTTAACTTTCCAAAAAATCTATTATGTAAATAGTATGACAAGATGATAGAAAGTCTAGAAAGCAGAAGGAAAAATCATCCATAATTCAACAATATTAATGCAATTATAACTGGGGTAGTTTCTTTTGGTCTTTTTTACTTTTTCAATGAAGCACAGGCATTTCAATCTTTTCCCCTTAAATTGAACTCTTATTTTCAGTTAACTATCTAAATGGCAAATATTTACAGGAATTACATACTAAGCTAAAAACAGAAATCCCCAAAATTAAACACCCACCAATATAAGTTCTTTTGATAATATCTACTCTTTCAATGCCTTTGTCTTTAGAACTTCATTTCAACAAAGGAAGAAAGTTGTAAATTGTGAGCAGTTCTTCATGAGGAAGTCAGTATGCTTGCTACGTCTATGATGAACAGATACTGTAGGGTATAGGACGCAGTGCTTACAGCAACCAGTGCTGCTGCAATGACTTCCAGCCTGAATCGGACAAAAATTTGGGAATACGGCAGCTGCTATGACAGTGACTACCACTTAGGAATGTGCTTGGGTGACCTGGCACACACCTCAAGTTATAGCAGGTCGAGGTCCAAACCAGAGAGATCACAGGCAACTCCAAAACAAAGTCCTGGGCCAGTAACTATCAGACCAGGCATTTTAAAGTTTTAAAATTTTAATTAATATTTTTCTGATGGAGAATTATATTGTTTACAAGTATGAAAGGTTGGTTGAATTTTAAACTGTCTTTCTGAAAAATCTCCAAACACAAATAATAAATTAATAGGAAGTTTGGGGGTTATCAGCAGATTATCACAAACAGCTGACAAACACCAAATCATTTTACACACACCACCACAACGTTTTGAACAGTAACTGGAATAGAAGTAAAATAAGCCTATGCTGTAACAGGATTAACGACTTGCAACCTTGTAAAAGTAATGATCACAGAATAAGATGGTCAGTTTATTGTAAGGTTTTCCAGTGCTTCATACACCACTCTCATGGTGAAAATCTGTAGGCTTTTCCTATGTTCAGATGTTAGCTTCTAACACGAAAAATTTCACTTGAAGAATTCTACTGGTTTGATGTAGATAAATACATCATTAAGTAACCCAGTAAAGTAACAGTGCATTTGAGCCCTTACCTGTGCTACTGTTCCCTAAATTTCCTTGGTTTCCCATCATCCCTTGGTTACCCATCATTCCTGGCTGAGGTATCACTGAGTAGGGACTACTGTTTCTGATTGGTGGGAAGGGTCCAGCACCAGTTGGGCTTTGCAATGTGATGTCAAGTGGTAAATTCTGGTTTGGCAATAACCTGCCCAGTTGCCCTGGTCGTGGGTTATTAAAAGCTAAGGAGAGAACAAATGAAAATTAAAGGTTAACATTAGATAACAGAAAAGAACTATAACAGAATTAGTGTTTAGGGAAAATGTTATCTGTAAAATAACAAAGATATGCACATCAGGGACCAACTGCCTACATAAAAGATAAATTCACAGAAAAAAGATACAGCATGAAAATCTCATAATCTAATCCACAGGTAACTAATTTAATTACATTCTTGTGGGGGGAAAAAGAAAAAGAAGAACACCTATCACTTACCATATATTTTTCTCCTCAATACTAATTTCTAATATTCAATTATATTTGCCAAGTAAACCACTAATATGTTCTTTTCATGTTATATTATTCAAATTTAGGAGTACTGCTTTGTCACTGTTATGAAGCGATAAACATCTCCTGTATACAGCGCCAAACCCAGAAACATGGGGTTAGAATATCATGTCTTCACTGGACTTTCCTAGGGGTACCATTAGGCCAAAAGTATCTAATTTCATTGAAAGTGAAAATTTTCAAGTATGGACTTTGCTATGTGAAGTAATTAGTAAAGCTTTAGGACTGTAATCTTTAATCTTCTAAATACAGCCTTTTAGAATTCCAGATACACGTAGATTTGAAATGACTCTTACAGTTAGTTCCCAAGAACATGTTGTGCAACAGGCAGTACACCAGTGCCCCGTACTATTTACACAGACAACTAATAATTTGATACAATACTATGTAACTTTAAAAGTGCAAAGATACTATAAATTACAATTTCTAGCACCAATTTATTAAATAATACCAAATACTTTCCTTTCTCTGAATTTTATAAACATAGTATGAATAGAACATTTGAAAGGAAAGGTTCTTAATAATCAATAGCAGAAATAAAACATGCAGAAGAATTAGGGCATGGAATTTAAATTATATATATGCTTATTCACAACTTCCTCGGGTGTAGTTGTGTGTTACCATTCAGCAATGTGAATACTATTAGGGGGTAAAGATGGAGGAAAAACCGTACGTTCACATGCGGTTTGTCCTTCTTTCATTCCGTTGGTTAAGAAGCACCGACTTTCTAGTGTGTGCCTTACTCACTTCACAGCTCTTTGACACTGTCGTCTCCCACGGTCCGTAAGAAACCCTCCATTGCCTGAGAAATAGGCGGGTTTAAGAGAGAACAGCAATACCTCTACTTTGTTTTACCATTTCTGGAATGATAAGGGATCACTTGAGGAAAGATCTAATAAATAGAGGTATCCTGTGATTTGGCGATAACTGCCATTTCTGGTTTAAGAACCAATGTTAAGTTTTGAGCCAAACTGTACTGGAAGAGGGGAAAAAAATCATTCTGTTCACCAATGGAACTCTAAGGAGGTTATCTATCTTTCTACAGATTATGTCCCTGGAACAGGAATAATATTTTCTTCCATTCAAACTATTGGGCAACTTTAGGCAACTATCAAATGTTCATAGTGAAGGAAGATTTCATCTTAAATTTATTTAAATAAAGTATAAAATAAAAACAAATAATATGTACTTTATAAGATAGTCTAAGGTCTTCAAACTTTACATCACACTAACCAAACTTAAAATGCACTTAGAAAATATTTATGATAAAATTCCATGTAAAATTGATATTTATATGAGGATTCCTAAGAGATAGGACAAGGTATTTTTAATGTGTGTAGTCCTTTCACATGATTAAATATTGAGAATTTTTAGTAGTATATTATTCCTAAAAAGTCAGCATAACTTTCTAATTTTTTATAATTTCAGCATTCAGTTATTAAAACACATAAAACCTACTTTAAACTCCATTTCTGAAGGCAGTAACTGACATGCAGGGAAATATGACAGTCATCTAAAGAACTGTATCTATGTAGGTCAGCCAGTCTCGGTCCATGTTGATTAAATTTACTACAAGAGAATGCCGGGAAGCTGTTTTCACAAGGGTCCACTTTGAACACTGTTTTGAAGGACAAGGACAGTAGATGGTGCTATCTGACCATAAAAACCTGGAAGGGACTTGGCTGCATCAGATTTTACTAATCCCCCTTTCTGATGGTGATTATATGGCATAGCCATCAATAGCTCATACTCACTGCTCTGTGAAATTCGCAGTGCTGTTTTCTGGGCTCCAACAGGTGTGACTGGGCTGTTTTCGGTTGTGAGTTGCATGAGGTCATTGATGATGGCTTGCTTGTCGACTGATCCAGCAGGGGCGCCAGGCCTTGTGTCTGGGAAAAGCTGTGGTAATTGACTATTCTGCAAATCATCCAAAATCTCCTCCAAGTTGTCCAGCTCACTGCCAGGCTGTAGTTAACAACAGAAGAGTTTATCCAGTCCTACTTTAGAGTGGGCAACCACAGGCCCCCTTGCAATCACAGACCTAGCTGGTATAAGACACCACAGCCAAATAAAAGATGCAGATACATGCCCACATTGGGCCCAACAGTTAACAGTTCTTTTTAAAAATTAAATTGACAAAGAGCACATAATTTAATCTCTTGGTCCTCAATTTCCTCATCTATAAAAACAGAGATGACTGAATTAGAAAGAAAACTCTCTTCCAGCATTGTGATTCATTGGCAATTTATAAATTCCCCCTTATGCTAATAATTCAATTAATCATGAATATGTATATTTCTAATTAACCAAAGACCTATGGTCCAGATCTAAGTTTTGTGGTTAATTTCCCTAAGAAATGACAATAACAACAAATGCTGGTAGAAAATATGATCCAAATTTACACTACATCTGTACTTAGTAAATGGTGATCCCCCTTTAAGACTTTTTTTTTTTAAGAGCAAGGGGTAAAATGCAAAATCATGAACAGCTAAGCAGTGCCTTCTCAATGTGTCTGGTGGTTTTTCCTGCTCGTACTTTCAGTTTCAAATAACAGTGGCTTTCTTAGTCACTCTCCAGCTTAGGTGACAAAGTATAGGGAAGCAGGGTCAAACAGGCTGCCCCCAGATCAGGACCTACCGACTTGACTTTATAGAAGCCATGAAAATGTTTTTTAAAGGGCCTTTCCTTTATGAAAATAATTTCATTGCAATTACCAACATTAAAATAATAAGGTAAACATCACTTCCACGTTATGTCTACTGCTTTTCTTTCAGAAAACCCAACTGATTTTCATAGTCTTTTAGGTAGAAAGGACTCACGTGCCAAGTATTTAAAGTCAGTATCAACCACTCAAGGAAATGGCTAAGTTAAACGCTAAGATTACTTTCTAGTGAAGAAAGTGGCGAGAATGATTTTCTTGATGTGTAGGTGGGAAAATAAATGTAAGTTAGGCAATTTCCCCAAAGTCACTGATTGGACTTTGAATCCTTGGCTGTGACTAACCCTTTTGTCTACACTGGCAACTCAAGTGAATTTTTTTTTTACATCTAATATGAGGTACAGTTAAGCAGAAGGGCTTACAGTTTTATCCTATATACAATTCCTACTCCCCAAGTAGAGGATGAATTTGGTAACATTTTTGCAATTTATGGCAAATGGAAAGGGATCAATTTTCCAGGGAATTCCTAATGGGTCGTTAGAGCAATTACAAGGACATTTTCTAGTTAGTTTAGCCAGCATTTCTAACAAAATACAGAAGCATCAAATGTGGGGGAGGCACATCTTAGGTGAGGGTTAGGTCCCAAAGTATAGCATCCTACAGCACAGACAGACACAGACAAGACGATCCTTGAAACTTCTTGGGAATGCATCTCACCAGACATCCCCTCCAAGGGCACAGAGCCAGCTTCTCCTCCAGAGAGGAAGCACGTTACTGCTACTTTGGCCAAGACCTAACGTAGTTTATGTAGGGGCTATGCTGCACTTAGAAGCCTGTAGCTACATTTTCACACCATTAGGGGCACAAGAGAACCAAAACCCAGTAAACTGTCATGCCCCACTGGATCGGTCCGCTAGGGCACGTATTCAATGGGTTGAGTGGCGGGCAAAACAGCTCACACTACTTAAATAACCATTGAATAGCCACCTCTTCTTCCTTTCTGAATAAGTACAGATGACTCTGTGTAAATTAAATGCACATGTAGAGCAAGGCCACTACAAATCTATCTTTATGATGTTTTGCTCAATACATAAAGTATAGAGATCAGTATAAACATAATTATTGTCTGGAATACAATAATAGCCACTCAGTCAACATGATGAATTCTTTAAACTATATTTATCTGTAATCTAAAAAAATTTTCCCAGGATCAAGCAAAATTTCTCACAGAAATTCCTACAATTTGTATTAATTTCTCAAGAATGATTCATGAAGATGTGTGATAAACCTTATAGCTGTGTCATAAAAAAAACCATGGGGATTAGAAAGAGGTTCTAATAAACTGTGGTATGTGGCTGTCCTAGGAAACCAAGGTTCCCCACTACAATGCTGCCTTGTGCAGAGTATTTTAGAAAGTGGCCCTTGGAGCTCATTGTGTGTCTGTGTGTCTGTGTGTGTGTGTGTGTGTGTGTGTGTAGGAGGTGGCTGTTGAAAGTGGTAAGTTGCTTCTTGAGAAAGCTTTGTAGATTGCCTTCAATGAGAAGCATCCAGAATAAACTGGTTCATATAAACAATCAAAAAACAGATCATGTGTTCCTCAATGGATGCTCTCCTATTGGCCCTCCCTCAACCCAAGACACGTTTTAAAGAAAGTTCTTACACTACCAGTTATCAACAGTCTAGGTCTGGACTCCTGCATTTCATTTTTACCTTTACTGTTTCCATGACAATAAAATTATAATAACTGAAGCCATCTATCTCAAACAGGAAATATCAGAGTTTCAAAAAATTCTAATGACAGAATTCAAGAATACTGTAATCTTAAATCTGTAATCTCCTCTTATGTCTAATACTGTACTGTATGAATCTAAAATCAGTCTAATGTTAAATATATATGCTGCCCTTAGCATATATATATGTGTGCTACATACATATATATACAGTTCAGCACAAATAACACCTCCTTTTCTTTAACATAACAATATCAAACTCAACAAGCACACCATATGACATTTTAGGTGAAATGTTCAAATTAAAACTATAAATTATTACACCTATATTATTACCTTACCAACCACATTCAAGCAGGCCTTACTTCTGCTGGACCCTGTATATAACTAATGTTACATGTACACTCACACACAATGTTAAAATATATTTGTTGTTTTAAATCAATTAATTTTTGTATTTCAAATAACTAGAAATTTAAAAATCCATCATTTTCCTTGGTTGACTTTTATTTTAAAAAGCATATATGAAAACTGATTTTCAAATTTTAATCTTTTCCATTTTAAGAGCTGATCAAATTCAACTGTGGATCAGTCTAATTCTGACAAGTAACTAAACACTAATTTGTCTTAAGAAAACCATACAGGAACTTCTTTGTGTTAGATTCTAAAGGAATAGGTTGTATAGAGACCTGTAACTACCGGCAATATCTTGTCAATTTTTGGAGAACATATTTAATATTAATCTAATTGTTTTAAGTTTACTTTAAATGTTTCTCTTCAAGGAGACAAAGTTCTTAATGTCTGTACCCCTTTGGTTGTTTAGTAATAAAACTGGACAAACATGTCTTTTTTTCTGTAGTCAGTAATCTCTGGAAGGGAGGGATTCGATCGCATTAAGTTTCTGATCAAACATTTTCTCCCCTAAATCTTTGTAAGCTTTAATTCTCATCCCAAGTTCTTCTAGTCAGTCCCTCTCTGCTTTGTTAGGCCTGATTTCTTTCCTGAGACACAAAGATTGATGCCTTTCTTTAAAAGGCTTTGCCAAGATACTTCAAAGTTTTGCTTAGGCATCTATTTGAATGCTCAAATTAGCCACATCAATTCAAATAGTTAGTTTAAACTATTTCAGGCAGAAAATGAGTCACAAAGATTTTTATACAAGTTCTACAAAATGAAAATTGAACTTAATTTCTTTAATTTTGCACTTTTCTGGTTTTATGAATTTTTCATGTGTCAAATAACTTGTTCTCTGAAGCGAATATAAATAGCACATGCATTTTCTAACATAAGTATTCTAATAAATTACTAAACAGCTTTTCAAATTTTTAAATAAAAAGTATAATTTTACCATATTTACCTAACATAAAATCATTAAAACGTGGTAATATAATTTACCACATTTGGAGGGAAATACTATCAGTATAAGTTAAGATATGGTTTGCTGTTTTAATGGAACCAAATTAACAAAAAGAAATTTGTCTTAGACTATTTCTAAACCCTCATCCTAAGTAGCCCAGTAGCATTAGAAAGAATATAATTTCCACTTGGAAGAGCATCAACAGGCCCTATTGTGTAAATAAGTATGTAACTTCAAAGTTAATAAACATATTGGAAATTTTGTTGTCATTATTTCCTGTTGGTTATGAATGCCATAGAAACAAATGCTTAAATACTCTAATCAGTAAAGAATGCTATTTTAGGTATAATAGCATCATTGGAATACTTCCTGTCCTTAACAAGTTAGTGATAGGTTAAACACACACTTGGTTAATGGCTCTTTTCTGAGTCAAAATAACAAGACAGTAACTGTGCACTTCAGGCTTGCTAACAGTTTATCTCACTAAAAAAAAAAAAAAACTTGTAGTCCTTTGAAATCAAAGAAAAGTTTTCAATAAATGTGTATAACAATTGTAGGAGATACAATTAATCTGTATTTGGAATTAGTGAAGGAGAGCAGGAGGAGAGGGAATCACTGTTTTTTTCTTTAGGTCATTTTAACTTTGATCTAAATTTAAGTAATGCACACTTCCTGTGGTAGCTTTTCAAGTTGCAATGTTTTTGATGTTATTTTTTTGGTAGTTTTAAATGGGAAGGTATGAAGGGTGAGACCAAGACTAGGTTTCATTAAAAAAAAAATACTGTTACCTGTGCGTTTGTGTACACTGCTTTCTGGTCTATCAAAATGCTAACAGATTTGTGTTGGTAACACTCCGTGCTTTATGTTCCCTAGGTGGGACGCTTTCGGTCAGAAAATTGTTTCTCCTAAACAACAATTAGAAACTGCAAGGGCTTTAAAAAAACTTCTCTTTGTCAGTTTTTTGTCTGAAGTTAGTATAATCATATACCTAAACATAGAAATGCCAAACCGTGTCTGTCTTCCCTGGCCCTCCAAGCCCCTAGGGCCTCAGGCCTGGGATGGAAACAAAACTGTTTCTGGAGGGAGGGGCCAACCACTTAGCCACCAAGCTTAGGTAGACCTCAGGAGCCACCATCTTGAGTGACAGTGTCTGTGCCTGCTACCCTGAACTGCCACTAGCTCTATATATTCTAATCTAGAAAACCTCAAAAGATTAAAACACTTAAGAGTTGTCAATATGGCTTTACAGTATAGTTTAGCCAAGATATTGCGATGAACTTCCTGCTGAGTTCTTGGTTTCCCCATTTAATAATTTTACAGCATTACAGAATAGTTGTTATTGAGAATTCTGCACGAACATCCAAATTTAAGGGTTAATACCAAAGATGTTTATATAATTAGGCTGCTTCCCTTGTGAAGGATACAAAAGCTTGAAAATCACATCTGTCTTACAGGAATGGTAGCAGAAAGAAATAAAGGAAGTCAAGTGCTTAGAAACCTGGACAGGGCCCAGCTACAAGCATGGGTGGCCTCAGCTTTCCTGATTACTGCTTTCCATCCTAGACCTGCCTCTGGGTCAGCGTCTGCTGACTCAGCAGAGTTTAAGGCCATACACACACAGCCAGGGGTGCTGCCCTCTCCTCTCCCCATCCACACCTACTTCCTGAAGACAGTGACACATGCAACATCATCCACTTACAAAACAAGCTTCAAGGACAAATTAGTGAACCATTTAAAGTAGAAAGGCCCATGCAGCTCCTTCTCTTTTTAACCAATCATGTCTTAAAAGACTTGAAGTACAGGGCAGAGCTCAGGCATTGGAGGTAGAGAGGAGAGAGCAGGGTGAGGTCTTGGGCCATTGACACAGCCAGTGACAGATTCCCCAGGAAACACCTTATGCCAAGCCATTGTGTTAGTAATAACTCATTTTTTTTAAATAAAGAAAATATTAAATGGTTTACATTTTCCTTGTGATGTCATTATTCCTTAGAGTATTATCAAGAATGATTGTGAATATCATGTTAACTGTCCTGGGTTTTTCCAGGGAATTAGATCTTCAGATAAGCACAATAGATAGTTTTGCATTTACATATGATGGCTCAAATATACTAATGCTAAGTCAAAGTTTAACTTTCCTTCCTACAATCCATTTCTCCTTACATGCTTTTTATACCAATGGTCGAAGAAATTCTTTAGCGTGAATCAGAAGTTTTGGCTAAGAAATGAGTTACAATGATCTTCATTAGGTTTGAAAAACCAGTCAAACTCTGATCTTAAAAAAGGAGAAAGGTAAATAAGAGATAATTTAATTCAGTCTGTACTGACAAGGCCCAGTTTTGAGGAAACAATCATCCCCAACTTAGGCACCTTCAACCAACAGGGCTCAAACTACAGCTGGCCTGCAGGCTGGCCCTGCCACTGCCTGTTTTCATATGGCCGGTGGACTAAGAATGCACTGCAATGTACACTAGTTGAAAAGAGTATTTTGCAACACATGAAAGTTGTATAAAACTCAAATATCAGTGCCTGGAGCATAGCGCACACCATCTGTTCTCAATGTCTATGGCAGCATCCGCACTGCAACAGTGGGACTGCAGAGCTGTGGCACAGAAGGCACTGCCTGCAAGGCCTAACGTATTTACCATTCAGCCTTTTCCACACAAGAACCGTAACAACAAACAGTCAACCCTGCCCTGTGACAATGTATTCTTTACTAGAGAGAGTACTTGGAATACGTAGCTTCAGTGAGAATGAACTCTGTTTCAATCAAGTAAGAACAACAAGAGAAGACTTATTCTTATCTAATCACCTGAGGACTCAAAATGCCCCTGTGGAGAAAATCCTTGATGGATATGGGTTAGTAGACTTGGGAGAACACATTATAAAACTTACTTGGTCACTAGGCTCAAAGCTCATCTCCTCCTTCTCGGTTTTCATAGCTATTAACTTTGTGTTACTGGCAGGGTCTGTCTTACTGTCCAGCCGCTCAAGTTTGGGGGTTATTTCTGGTAAACCAATATCTTTAGTATCATCTTTATCTAGCAAGTAGCGAAGTAGTGCATTCTCTTTCTTCTTGGGGCTCACTGGCTCTTGTTTAACAGTCACTTCTGAACCAGGAGCTGTGCTGTTGGCCTCCTGGCTCAGCTCTTTGCCTGTGGCCTCTGCTGTCAGCTTGGCCAAGTCCACAGGAGAACTGCTGTCCTGCAGGAGTCTGTGCAAAATCTTATGCTTCTCCTTGAGCGAGGTCCCATGTGCCGACCCAGAACCAGGCAAGCTACTCACGGAGTCCTTGTTTGTGTCCGACAAAGAGCTGGACAGGGGTGAGGGCTCCATCTGGTCAGATTTGGTGGTCAACAACTGGAGGAGTTTGGTCTGTCCTTTGCTGTCATGCAGTCTATTCTGTCCGTCAGATCGCTCACTGCTCACGCCCTGGGGTACGCTGGAATCATTTGTTTCCTTTTGCTCTCCAGGATGGCAGTTGCTCTCTGTTTGTCCAGTTGTACCTTCAGAGGGCTCCCCATACAGTCCAAAACAGTCTTTGGAGTCTAAGCTTCCCATCTTGCTGAGTGGGGGAGGATTCATATTAACTGGGGAGTTTTGCAAATTGCCCATTTTTAGGTCCGGTGAAGCCAATGATGACCCTAATGAGACCCCGTGCCCCTCACTGAGGGCCTGAAGTGCGTTGAGGGAACTGTTGGTGTAGCTATGGCTATTTCCTGTGCTGCTGCAAACTCCCACAGGGGAATGCAAGCTTCCTGCAGGGGAAAACTGACTAGGTGGGATTCGGGGGCTTCCAGCCACCCCAGGGCTCATGCGATGTCTCGGTGAAAGCACGGAACTGGGCTGGCCTGGATTCATGCCAGGGCTGCTCTGTGAGGGACTGTTCATTCTGAGTGCATAGTTACTACCCTGAGGAGTGGTTGCTTGCATGCTTGAAACATGGTTCAGTCCCCCAGAACCACTAAACCTGACCATGGGCATGCTCATTTGCTCCTTTGGGCCGTTTATGGGAAAATTTATATTGCTACCAAGGGTCATGTCCTGACCTGGGTTCGCACTGCACATGGCCTGATGGGCAGGGCTGCTAGAGCTAATTGGATTCAATGGCTTCCCCATCGCTGGTCCAGTCATATCCGTATTCATTAGACACACATTCTGCTCTCTGTATAATGAGGAAAAAAATATAAAGATGAAAGGTGAAATACTTAGCAAGTTGTTATTAATTAAAAAAAAATGAAATGGCCTCTTTTCTTTAAAAAAGAACAGGCTACACTTAAAAGAAAGATATACTTCAATGAAACAATCTGCACTTATGGGCAAGACTGAACATGTATAGTTTTGGACCAAGAAGGATGTTTTTCAGTCAACTCATTAAGATGTCTGTGGTTTTATGGAGAGGGTGTGTTTAAATTTGACTACTGCCACACTGAAATTATAGTTATTAGACAAGACATTAGAGGGGTTCCAATTAATTATATATCTTTCTCATTAAATGGTATATTATCATGAATAACTAGAGCTTGAACTGTCCAAAAGAAATGACCCAGACGGGTATAGTTGCCTTCAATTATTTCCCAGAGATTACAATTCCTAACAACAGACACATCTGGGAGCCTGCAGAACTCTGATGTGTATGACTTGGCTCAAGACGAACAGCAAACTTAGGGGGGAAAACTTGCCCCTACCTATTAGAAATGCAGTAAGTTCCAGGACCAATGAAGTTACCAAAATTGTTTAGAATTAGATCACTTTAACAGATCTCTACCCCCATGTCCCCTGCGAGTCAAAGCAGGAGTCTCCGGAACAGACAACACGGGAGGCAACTTGAGAGCGACCTTAGTTTGTGATGATCCCCAACTCTCGGACAACTCCAATCTATCCTCTTACTCACGACTAACAGCAGGTTTTCTGAGCTCGATGATTTTCCAAGCCCTGCGAGCCTTCCTTGACAGCCTTGGCAGTGACTTGTGAGTTACTAAATGTGTTCACAAACCCAAACAAAACAGGTTTCACAAATGGTCAAACATCGGCTTTCAGTTAGGGGGAGAAATCTGGCACATCTGTAATCACTTTCAAATTGTTTCAGTTTGAGGTCAGATTTATTAACCACTGGCACAGAGTGCTGCCTGATTATTTTAATTCCAAAATAAGAAAGTAAATAATTGAAAAATGCATAAAAGGAGATACTTTACCCAGAACAACTTTATATATCTTCTGATAGTACCTCATAAAGTTTTTATACAGCATGTACATAAATATTTTGATAACTTGAAATGCAACCATCTTCCTAAATTTGTGCTCTAAAACCATATGGTTCATGACGTTTATTTAAAAAATCAACATTTAGCTTTGCTTTAATTTCTTATGGAAATGTTTATTACCCTTCAATTTAAAGTCTCATCGTCAAGAAGTTGAGAATAAAACTTAATGGTGAATAAATTCTGAGAATAAAAATCAAAAATATTCCTTCAAAGTATATATATTTGAAAGTTTTAGATTTAAACATATAGGAGCAGAAGTCATGCTCGTAGCTTCAGTATTCTTGCCCTTCTGGTGTCACCACTGAGAAGTGGTTGATTTCCCTTCTCCGAGGTAACAGTCATGTCAGAGCAAAGTTAGTGCTAGCCTGTGTTCTTCCTGCTGGGTTTAAAAATGCACTAGTACTCAGGCTGGAACTCAAAGCATAGCCCTACTTAGCTGGTATCATGAGTTGTCTTTGAATCAACAGTTAACAGCAATTTATTTTTATATTTCACTTGCCTCAGTTGACCAACAGAAATGTCTAGCAACCTGATAAGCTCTAGGATGATTTGTTGCTTTTGCAAAATCTGCTTTAACTGGGGAAGGGATGACGATTTCTCAGAACCAAGAGAAATGCTTACCTGTGAAGCATATGTAAAGACATGACAAGCTGAGGCTCATTAGTAGTCTGAGAACGGATGAGTCTGCTCTTCGTTTGTGCAGCGACGAGAGTGCCGTCGGACAAGGAGAAACGGTAGATCTGACTGAAAGCCAATCCCTGTCTCAGCACTGCCAGTGAGTGAGGAAACAGAGTGCATGTTTAGGAAAAACACCGGGGTGCGGGTGGGACAAGACATAATCCTAGAAATAAACTCTGGTATATTTAATATTTTCCAATCAGTGGTTAGAGTTGTAAGTAGCATTTCATGATGTCAAAATGTTACACATTTTACTTATTTTTCACTTAGAATAGTAATAAACTCAATGTATAATTTTTTAAAAATAAAGTTTAGACCCTGAAAGTGTGTTCTTTTTAAAATCTTCTGTGCCATGGTAAAACAGAGCACAATTTATTAGCTCAAAACAGGCTTTACAATGATTTGTTTAAAATGTTAGAAAACAATACATAAACACGGTACCCTGTAAGTATGCAATCTGCCTTTTGTTTCCCTTTAAACTAATACAAATATTACAGTAAAGTTGATATCAATAAATGCATTCTCTGAATATTTGTCTCAGTTACGTACTGTTCAATCCACCATCTCACACTACTACTCCCCAATTCTGTTTCTCAATGTATAAGAAGCACTATTTCTGTGGTTGAAACTACAGGAAGTAAAAGGTAAACAACCAGAAAAATCTTTTCAGAGGGAAAAAAGGCCAAATAGAAAACTGCAACAATAAAAGTGCAAATCTTAGTGACATGGAATTGGTTTAATTCTCATAAATCCAGTCTCATAAAGAACCAGGTTATGTCCATTAAATATAGCACAGATCAACTAGGTTAAAATAATTTCTCTTAAAATAAAATCTCATGATTTATCTTTTAAAACAACTATTTTAAAACTAATACTGGATTTAAAAAAAGAATATTTCAATTGAGAAAAAGTAGCCATATCAATATAATTACCCCTTAAACCATTTAAGATGACCACCATGTTTTTACCAAATAACCCTCAGCACAAATTCTGTGGGTTGAACAGCTGGCCCCCAAACGACTAGGCACATTCACCACTTCACAAGGGGTGACAGGGACTGATGAAGGCTGGCGCATGGCATGCATTCTGGTTTCCTGGTAAAATCTCACTTTGAGCGCTTTCCCTGAAGAAACTCCCTCTGCAGCTTGTTACTTGCAGTATGTAAACGTTATGCTCTGGCCTCAACTTTGGCATGAGTTACTCTGAAGCAGCAGCCCTGGAAATGAACTACTGTCCATATGTATATCTTGCGTTCTACAGTAAGTATGTTCCTAAAAGGTAGCATAAATACCATGTTTATAATAGAGTCATGTTTCCAATGGCTTATAATTTCAGAATTTTATCTGACCTTGGATGTGATCCTTTAAGATCTTCCATTTCCATTTGATCTATATCAAAAACGTTTACTAAGTAGGCCTGTGTAAGTGTGCACGTGCCACATTCAGGAAGCCCTTCATTTAAACAAGACCCTCTAGTAGATTTTTATTCAGTGCAAATGATCACCCTCGATCTTATCTACTTCATACATTTAGATGAAACGTATTTCATATATTTCAGAATTTCCTTTCAGTGGGTTCCATCTAATGAAACCTAGCATAGTGCTTGGTACATCTGTCTAAACCCTTCGGTAAGGTATCAGGAAGCCACAGAATTAAATGTACAGCATTGCTACACAGGGCCCACGGACATGTTTACTTATGGTGATCTTATTTTTTATTGTTACTATTCCTGTTATTTTAAACCAGATCTGGTGAAACGGTATTTATTTCTATCAAATATATCCTTTTTATTTCCTCTTTTTCTTTGCAATTTTATGTGCTTATTTTGAAAGAAATAACAACAAATAAGATAAAACAGATGAATAAGATGAGGAAAAACTAAGGGAGAGGAGAAGTCATTTGCTATGATGTACACTTTGCATCAGCAATCTTAAAAGCATAACATTTAAACATACAAACATCACTGGTAAAATGCCAAGGTCACAGATGCACGATGAACAAAGATGACAAACTAAAACACAATTTTCAATAATGAGTTACAATTTTTCTCTGCAAAAAAGCAGAGAATTTGCCAAATTGAGTTAGAGGCACACTGGCCCCTCCCAGGCAGCCTGGCTGCCCCGGCTGCAAGAAGGATCATATTCTCTCTCCCATCTTAGTACTCAGTAAGTGCTAAGGAAAAGATTTTTTTCTTTGTTCTCACCAATTTAACAAAAACCCAGACTGCACTTGAGGAAAAGTGATTCTGTGGAAGACCTCCGGAGGCAGCACCGTAGAGTGATTGGCAGGATGGGCCTCAGATGAATGTTCAGCGTGGACACCCACTAACTGCTCAGGAGCAATCATTTCCCTGTACCAGCCTTCCTGTCTGTAGCAGGAGAGTCACAGCGCCTGCTTCACAGTGCGCAGGAGGACCAATGAGATAAGGAAAAAGCGAACAATGCCAGACAAGACCAGGTGTGCAATAAGGGCGGCCATTAGTACTGAAATATGATGCTGAAGCCTTGGGTTTAGTTCCAGCTGTCCTATTAACTAATTGTATGACCTCAGGCATGTCACTTTATCTCTTTGGCCCTTTCAGAAACATCTGGGCAGCCTTCAGTGGTCATCTGGAAGGAGGGCTTGGAACCCCACTGTCACCTCAATCAAAAATTCACAAATTTCATTTCATTCCTCTTTTCAGATTTTCCTTATGATTCAGATAATATTTCTTTTGATATTAGATGGTACCTTATTGCCTTATACATCTAGAAGCCTTAGAATCAAAGACAATGACCTCTTTTCCTTTTCCTTCACCTGTGAAATTATCATGTCTAAGTCTATTTCCCCTCATCATAGTCTTCTGTCCTATGGCTTCTCCTGTGAAGTCTTCCTTCAGATGGCAAGGTCTTCTGGGCAAGGTGATGCAGATACACAGGAACACAAAGAATAACCAGACCCAAGTCTGCTGAGGTGAACTTCTGGAGTCACTGTTTCAGAGAAAGCTCCCACAGGAAGCAGTAATTTAGCAAATCAAGTTCAAGAAAAATATCCTTTGGAGATGCTTACCTTCATGATGATGCCTCTTGGCATAGGACAAAGACTCCCCCTCGTGCTGCGCATGGAACTTCTGAATGCACCGCCTCACCAGGTCCTCCCAGCCCGGTTTCATGGCCGCCCGCATGGTGCTCGTGTCCAGTGATGTGATCTTGCCTAGTAAATGACAGCAAGCGTTATACCTACATACTCATCTATTATTTATGGAAATAATTAAATTTTTAAAAGATAAAAAAGCGTATTTATTTAGAAGAGTACATGGATCAAAATGGCAAGCAGTGAAAACAATTGTCCCTCCCTGTCCCGTCGTCCAGCTCCTCAGTGCTTTTACCCAGCAGGCACCAGTCCCAGCATCTTCAGCCTTCTAAGCACACTGGTTGCATTGACAAATATGTAAGCATTTTCAAATGATTTCTTTGGTCTTCTTTGCAAAAGAAAATTTACCTTGGAGATCTTGGCGAGTAGTAAAACTTTCTGATGAGGGAAGAACCGGTCTTTCCTTCATGGGGACTCTCCTTGCCACACAAATCAAGCAGGACTGCAAATCTTCAATTGCAGATACTTAGGGTTATCACATTAGGCTTTTTTAGTGATCCAAACAAAGTCAAGTATAAATCAGTAAGGGAGAGAGTGACAAACACCATGTACCTCTGCTTTTCACTGGCTTTATTCTCTCTTCCGCTGAAGTGGGAAGCAGCTGGGGAGAGGGAGGGGACCTGCTGTGTAGGATGACTGGGGCTGGGGGTGGGGGGAGCTGAGGATAAACTGCTGAAGCCACATGACACATGTGATAAAAGAATATCTACCATACCAGCGTTAGCAACCTGAAACCAGCCACCCAATGATGGAGAAGAATGGAACCCTTTCTAATTAAATGGCTGATAGTAACAACTAGTTGAATTCATAATGAAGTAGAGAAATAATGAAAACCAAAATCTGATATACTGCTTTGTGAAGGATTAGTCTATTGAGTTTTAGGTTTACCATGATACTGGGAAACTAGACATACCTTCTACCAAACAATGTAAGTATCCTTATGATGGCAATATGCCACTTAAAACAAAGAATATAACCTAAATCTAGATAGGCATCTCAAAATTAAATGTAATCCTCATTTTCAACATTACACACTAAGTTTTTGATTACTTATTATGAGATGGGTATCTGTCTAGCTGCTTTTATAGGCTATTGATTCATTTAATCCTGTTAATAACTCTAGGAGGTAGGTGCTAGCATCATCTCCATTTAACAAAGGAGAAAAGCAAAGCATAAAGTTTACATAAGTCATTCAACATCGCTTTGGTGAAGCCAGGCTTTGAACCTGAGCACATCATGGCTCAGAAACTCCATTCATACGCTGTACTGAGAGTTAACATCCAGAATCAGATTTTAAATGTCCAACAATGTTAACACCAAAACAAAAATTAGCTCAGCTATATCTTTTCTATACTGCTTTAGGATATTATCATAGATGGATCAATTAGCAGTACTTACTGTACTGCATAAAAGTGAATAAAAATCAGTTGACATTCAATACCTATGTACAAACTTAATTTTGAAAAACTATGTATCACCTATGATAGCTCTTACTTCCTTACTAATACAATTGAAAGGAAAAATTACATATTTTTTAAAAAAATAACTAGTACTTAATGCCAATCATGGTGCAGGCACAGTCATGTGACCCTTGTGGCGGCTGAACTAGGGGCTGGCCTGCCTGATTGTAAAGCCCATGATGTTTCTCTTCACTGACGGTCCTCAGTTCTCCCCTTTTGCTAGCATGCAGAAGGCACCATTCAGCATTGTCTCATAGTTCACAGTGACACTCGGCTGTGAATGGCTTGCTTGGGAGGGTGTGGGGGGAGACTATATTAGCTTCTCTTTAAGGGGAAAAGCCTAAGAGCTTAAAGTCTGCAACCCCCTCCATTCCACTCCCATCTCTATCCTCTCTCAAGTATCATTCTGTTATACCAGACTGTGGACCTAGCAGCCATAGGTAAATGATACGGAATTCATTAACCTCTCAGTATAGTCGACCCTTGAACAACATGAGTTTCAACTGCACGGGTCCAACTTATACATGGATTATTTTCAATAAATCCATATAGTACTATAAATTTATTTTTTCTTCCTTATGATTCTCTTAATAACATTTGCTTTTCTCTACCTCACTTTATTGCAAGAATACAGTATATGTGTAATATACAAAATATATGCTAATTGACTATTATCAGTAAGGCTTCCAGTCAACACTAGGCTATTAGTTAAACTTTGGGGAAGTCAAAAGGTAAATATGGATTTTTGACAATACAGAGGTCGGCTGCCCCTAACCCCTAAGTTGTTCAAGGGTCTACTGTATATGAAAAAATGCTGTTTGTACCATGTGCATTTTTTTAGGGCTGTGGCTCATAGCTTGCAGCAGACGATCATAGGAGCTTAGTGAGGCTCCCCAAGAGGTTCACCCACTAACAGGGCTGCTCTAATAGGGTAGCCACTAGCCACACGTGGCTATTTAAATGTAAACTTAAAAAAACAGAAAATTCAGTTTCCCAATTGCATTACTGGCATTTCAAATGCTCAACAGCCATAGTGTAGCTAGTGGCCGCTGCACTGGACATTGATGACACATAACAATGCCTTAACTGCAGAAAATTCTATTGAATAGAGTTGTTCTAAAGACTTAAAAATTAAATTTATCATAAAAATTCTTAAGAAGGTGAAAAAAACAATGAAAAAAAAGACTCTAAATTTTTCTTTGTGCAACCTCTAATTTTAGATAAGTGTGAAAGAAGCAGTTCAAGAAAAAACACATGGATATATAAAATATCCTAGAGATCTTGTCCTACCTTCTCCTTCTTCTTTGATGGACTTTGGTTGAGAGACAGCAAAGCACTGCATAGTTTCGTATTTCTGAGGTGCTTCCTGGTTATCGTGACCTTCCTCTTCGGAATCGGGTAAAGGTTTTACCAGCATCCGACAGTTGAAAGTATGGCTGTTCCTCCTGGGAGGTTCACCAGACCAAGAGCCCCCGTTCACTGAGCAAGGCAAAGCAATCCCAAAGTATAAAGAAACATTAGACTCACTATGAACACATTATCAAAATGAAATGAGAGCATATGCTTATTTTATTTTTATATACTGAACCAACTACTGGAGGGAAAATAATTCTTGGGTTATTTCAACAACCTGGGAAAATTCTAGGGATTTTCAAAATGTCTTTCTACTCTTCACTCTGACCCCCTTCCCCTCAAGTTCAGACCTTGACTGTTTATTACTAGCATACTATAGTTCTCTATTTGGGGGTTTTTCTAACTTTGATTTCTTGGAAATTTAGTTAAATCTACTTGCATCCAGTTTTAGATGTTAGCCCCTACTCAAAAATCTGTAAATGGCACCAACAAGGGGTGTCAAACTCATTTTCACCAGGCAGGGAAGGGTGGGGGCAGCACGTCAGCCTCACAGTGGCCTTCAAAGGGGCAGAATGTAATTTCAGGACTGTATAAATGTAACTACTCCTTAACAGTTAGGTGAGAGCTCAGTGCTGCTGTCGGGTAGAAACAAGGTAGAAGACTGGATTCAGCTTGCAGGCCTTGTGTTTGCCATCTGTGAACTATAGCATGCATTAAATTCTTTAAAAGGGTTTGGACTTGATATGGTCAGGAATATGGAGGCCATTCACGCTGATAAATCGAAATCTCACCAAGAACCTCCATCTTCTCCATCTAAGCCACAGGTGGCAAACACAAGGACTGTGGGCTGAATCCGGCTCTCCACCTTGTTTCTACCTGGTGGCAGTGCTGAGCTCACACTTAACTGTTAAGGAGTAGTTACATTTGTACAGTCCTGAAACTACATTTGGCCCGTTGAAAGCAACTGTGAGGTTGATGCGGCCTCCAGTGAAAATGAGTCTGACACCCCTGATCTAAGCAGGTCTTTCACACTGCCCCTCATTTTCAATGCCCGATCCCACATGGTTATCTTTGCTCCTACTGCCCTAACATGTCAGGCTGTCTTCCTCCCAGTGTGCTCCTGCCCTAAGGCTGAGATCCTCTACATACTGAAACAACTACTGTAGGTGCCCCACACTGCCTCCTCTTACCAATCTTTCTGTACAAACATTTCACAGAAATTTTAGTGCACATTTGGTGATAGGGCTGTTGCTGAATTACTCCATTGTCATCTTTTTTTGTTTCATGCATAGTTCTTCAATAATATTGAAAAATCCTTGAGGATACACTGCTAATGTCATTTATTTCTTTCCAAGTGAAAAAGTACCTCACATCTCTTCTATTTTAGTATCAATACTTAGAATAATTAATTTTGAGAATTAAAAGTATTTATGTATCACCAGGTCAACTTCATCAGAGAAAACGGTCCAAACAAATGTTCACCACAGAAAGAGCTGGAATCAGAACCATGCCTAATTCTCATTTTGGCATTCTTCTCTTTACTGTTCATTATGTGTTATCTAAAAAATATGAGGACCATTAGGTCAGTGAAAGAGGTGATCATAACTGGGCCAGTCCCAGACAAGTTAATGTACTTTCAGGACTCACTAATTAGAAAGTACCTAATGGGACAGCCAGGTGTTACGGCAATTGTAATGGTAACCACACTGCTAGTGGGCTGGTAGAGGAATTAAAAAGGGAACAAATGCCAGAGAGAAAAAGGCAGTATCAAGCTAACAGTAAGTACCACTTTAGAATTATACAAGGAACCACAGCTAACTTTACATGTCGATGCAGACTATTGGGAAGTTAATTTTATCACCAACATTCTTACAAGCTTATTTACATAATGAGGACTACATAGAGTAATCAGAGGAAAAAGAATTCTTACTAACCCAGGTTAATAAGTAATTTAAAAGTATAAAAAAGCACAATATAAAGTAAGGCAAGGAACTCGTTAGACAAGTGAATTAATAATAGTGAATTAATAAGTATAGGTCCTTTAAGGAAGTCATAAAATTACTGAAAAGATTTAAATACCAGTTACTTGAAATAAGAAATCACATTTTCTTGTTTATTTACTAGAGAATATAATAGAAAAATCTCACACAAGTATTGAGATGTTCTGTATAACTGTTGCAGGCACTTTGAATAAAGTGTTATCATATCAGGGAAGGCCAGCTGTAATGGAATTTAAAAAGATCTGTTCCTACTTAGTATGGTAGCTCTAAGACCAGCTAACATAAATAGTCTTAAGAAAAAGAACAGAAATACTTGCTAACTCAAGACTTGACCTTATTCTCACTTAAAATGTGCACTTCTTTTTCTCTGTGACAATGTTCTTAGCATCACCAGTTTAAGTGAGAATATTAAAAAAAGAACCACTTAGTAAGTGGGAACAGGCATACTCTATAGCAGCAAATAAGGTGGGACTATGCTGTGAATAGCCCATTAAAACATGACCCTTAAGAATCCACGTGGGACAGCGTCTCCAGTGTGAGATGAGGAAGTTAGGAATCTGGGACAAGGAGGGCAGCTAAGGAGGCAGCACCTGATGAAATCACTGCAGAGCCAATGAGTCTATGAAATGAAAGAGGCCACTTTGGGCTCTGGGGCTGAGGGCATCTGAGTCCTCTACACACTGTTTGTTCCTTACCATCGTATTTTTAAGATGTTGTATATGCCCATGCACACACTCTTTTTTTCACCAGTTGGGCTCAACATAAGTTGATCTCAAACTTCTCATGACCTTCTACTTCTTAGTCATGGAGTAAAAGGACAAAACAGAGTTGCTGGCACTGGATAGAGTGGGAGGCAATTTGACAGCTTCTTAAGTAACAACAAAACAAACCCCATGAAAACAGTTGCCATGAGTGCGTTCCATCTGAATTATTTTCATGCATTTTAAATATAGAACCAAAATGAGCAATCAAGATCAATGCCTGCAGATGTCCTTTTCTCCATTACTTCTAAGCGTAATATTAACACAGTAACTCTGTATCCCCACTGACATAATATAGTTCTATCTTACCCCCTAACCAAGACAACATGGACAGTTGGGGAGGTGGGGGGAGTGAGGAGAGAACCAGCAGACAGTTCTTTACCTATGGACTTTGGCAGCAGGTTTTTGACAAACTCAGTGTGGTCCCCAACATGCAGGATGCTATATACACTTTTGTTCATCAGCTCCTCTTGGTTATACCTTAGGTATTGCGTCACATTCTCTGAAACAAACACAACGTTGCCTTCCAGGTTCACTACAAAGAAGAACCCATCAAGGGCCTGAGGGAAAAGACACAAATTGTGTTAGAAAGCAACATAAAATCATATGTGGTTGTTAATGGAATGATCCCTTTAAGGGAAACATGTAATACACACATGGACAGAGAAGCTCTCTCACTTCTCCTAGTTTTCAGAAACAATGAACACATTTTATGTTGGTGAAATTACTCCATTTTAATTGGGGGGGGGGAGCCCAGATCAGGGTTTCTTGTCATGAAGTAAATGACAAACGTTAACTCTGTTAATTTATCAGGAAATAATTATTGCCAGGTAAACATGTACAGGCATTTATCTGTATTTTCAAAATAAGACTGATGTACTCTGTAGGGCCAAGAACGACTTTTATGCCATCAACCTCACGTCGTTGTATAGTCTCTTGGGTTAACACAGTGGAAGGGGTCATTGATGATTTTCCCTCAGTTTAAGGATCAATGAAAGAATCCTCTCTGCCCCCAATTTTACTACCTTTAAAGCTGCTTGGGTTTAAATGAAAAGAACTGCAGATGATCTCAGACCTTTAGAGAAACATCAGTCCTGCACTGTTTGGAGGGTATGGGGAAAGGGTCTGAGAAGTCTGAAGTGACAATTAGTCTTCACTGGGACCTCAGGCACAGATGCGGCCAGCACTGCCCTGACACTTGAGGTTTTGAAAGGGACCCAAGGTTTTGGTTTATAACAGTGAGAACCGAAAAGTTA
Organism: Tonatia bakeri; assembly: GCA_004024845.1. Taxonomy (NCBI): domain Eukaryota; kingdom Metazoa; phylum Chordata; class Mammalia; order Chiroptera; family Phyllostomidae; genus Tonatia; species Tonatia bakeri. The sequence continues at coordinate 126,679 of PVIA01000912.1, forward strand.
ACTGTGCCTTTCTATAGTACTTGTTCTCCTGACGGTTGGGATACAGGTTCCAGAATCACCTAAATAACAGCAGCATTTTTTCTGTAATGGGTACATAGCCTCATTATATACCCATTCCTCATTTAGGAATCTAGGATCATTTCAGGAAATAAAGATAATAAAGACAGCTATTAGCATGCTTCTGGCACCTTAAACGCATTGTGTCATTTTCCTACTTACAACCCTGGAAGGAATTTACAGAGGAGGAAGAAAGTGAGGCTCAAAGACACCATGAGATTTGTCCAAGCTCTCACAACTGGTCAGTGGCAGAGCTGGAAGTGAACGAAGGCACGCCGGTCTCCACAGCTCACGCTCCGGATGACTGTGCAGTGAGCGTTCTGGCACAGTCTGTGCCCCGGTCCCTGTCCTAGCATGTTTGCCTCCATGATGCAAAAGGCTGGGAGTCTGGTGAGTTTCTCTCAGTTACCCCTCCTTTCCCTTTCTGATCCTTGCTGTCAGAGCTCTGTCAGGTGAGTGATCATGACTAGGAAAGGCTTGATACTGATCAGGCATACCTGGAAAGATGGCCACGTGTCTACCCTGTGTAGACCACACTTTCTCCATGCTGTGTATTTATGACTGTTTTTATCATGAATAGTACATGTATATATCGGTATAACATGCATGGATGGGGCATAAAGTGTTTATTTTTCCCCTAGTTTTGTTTTTTCTTGTTATTATTTAACAGGCTCCTATTTTGTGAGCTTTCTTTGAGCATAGTCCATCTTTAATTCAATGTTCATCACAAGAGCTCTCTCAAATTAGAACTCACTATAAGGTACCAATGAAAAGCTCCCACACTTGGTTTTAGTTTTTCTTAAATATTTTGTCAGGTTCTAACAATGGTATAAACCATATGCTGGGCAAAGCAAAACTATATGTAAACTGCCTTCTGAAATAGCTTTGCCCCAATCCTTGAAAACCTCATGTGAGTGTGTGTATGGCTTGTGTGTCTGTGCGGGGCGACAGGAAGTCAGTTGATTACCTATGTACCAAGTGTCCTTTTAAGCTCACTGCTTTAGATACATATTAATCAGGGATTTTCATAATTATATTATGTGTAGTTCACTTTTGAAAGTACATGTAGCTTCCTACTGCTTTTGTACCCTGGTAAAAAGACTGATTTGTGACTTAATATAACTGAAAGATGAAATTGTTTTATCTTATAAAACTGCGGTTTTTTAAAAGCTCATTACAATATGCTCTGATGAAAAAAGCTGACATTTGGTTTTGTTGCTTAGCAACCATTATGCTGTGATGTAAGCATGAGTGTGCATCTATGCCTAGGAACAGTTTAATGGGAACAAGTTTTCTCTGTTTAAATTATTACATGTCAACAGAAATAAAGACTGAAACTCAAACCTTAAGTCACCAGGTTCAAGCATTACCTCTCTAAAAGATTTAGCACTGATGTCCAGCCACACTGGGACTTGCTCAATACACTGAATTCTCAGAAGACTACTTTGAAACAGCAAAAATGTTGGTCTGATTTTATGAGATAAGGCCCACTGACATCTAGCAATCTGATTTCTGCACTTAATGAACTTGCTCTCAAAGGGTTTGAGTCACAGTTCTGTGGTTACTATAAGCATTTCTTTTTAGAAGCCTCAGAAGTCTTCCCAGGAGTTTCTACCCTACTTTAACCCGCCCCCCCCCCATTTAAGAATAAACACAGACATATGAAAATTCCCTAATTGTAACAACTTAGATTACTATAATTTTCTAATCATTTTTTTTGTAATTCAAGATGGTTTTCACAGAAGTAAGCTACTTTCTTTCATCTAATTCTAAATAGTGCAGCTTGCTAGTTTGTTCTCTTATCTGCTTCTAAGAACCAAGTGGGAAGCAGCATTCTCTGGCCTTCCACTGCCTTGTTGACTTTGGAAAATAAGGTTAAGTGTGTTTTTGCTTTTTCCCTGAAAATTGTAGTTGGATGATTTCAAGCCAGTGAATCATGAGAAATAAGCAAAGGACAACATGGGTCATTTAGAGTCTTTTGACGGCAGGTCCAGCCCCAGGGAATGAATTTTGTCATTTCTAAATACAAAGACTATATCAGACAATCATTCATATATCTATATCTATAAATCTATATATAGATATACCTATATGTATATCTATATATAGAGAGAGAAAGAGAAAGAGTATGTGTGTGTCCCTGCCACCTTCCAGCTATATGGTATATATTCACAGAATTAAATTTTCTAAAAGTAAGAATCATCTTATGAACCAAATGAAAAAAAGGTGTGATTCTTGGTTACCTTTGCTTTAAAAATCCTAATTTCTTATGTAGCTGTTGCAAAGCTTCTGGCCATGCGGCACTTTTCAATCTCATCATATCATTAGCAGAGTAAATTATCCTGAGAACTGACATAATTTATGTCTCAGGGCTCATCTCCTTCTTGTTATACATTCACTGATATCTTCTCTTCATCTTACCATAGCCTACATCTTGAATTTTAATTTTGGAATAGGTACAGCATAGTAGTTAGTGTTTAATACTACAGTAGTTAATAAAATAGGAAAGCTGGACTTTACAAATTCTAGACAGCAGTGTGGTCATAAAACTTCCTCAAGTTAAAAAAGAACAGGCAGTGAACAACAACCATTGCATTTGTGATGCTTATCTTACAAGTTTTGTCTATTACTTCAATTTTCATCTTTACAAGATAAACTAGTTTAAAGTTGCCTAAATAAAAAGCATAAACTTCCTTTTGGTCCTCAAATTTTAACCTGTATATATAAGTCATATGTATGTCACATATATAAAATCTAAGAATTTGGGGGAATTTCAAACTAAACTATACCAGAATTTAAGAGGACTCGTGAATATGATTTTCCAAAATGAAAGCTCAGCTGGCCGTTAAACCTTGTCAATTTATATTGTGATCTAGTCAATTTCATTCTATATCATTCATTTGAAATGTATATATGCTGGACTCAGGAACCAGAAGATAGATACATGTTAAGAAACCCAAGAGGTAAGCAGTACTTCAATTTTAGGAGTGAAAATTAACTGTGGATTATCCTTAAATTACATTCACCTGAAAATGAATGTAACCACGTGAAGACCAACAACACTGTAAAGTACAGAACCCAAATGGGGGTGTGCTACCTCAAGCATCATAGGCCCCAGCGCATCCTTGTCGATGACACCCTGCCCCGTGGATGACACGTCTGACTTCTGCACTTCGTCTATGTTGGCAGCTGCTGCTTTCTCTGCAACAAACATAAGTGTGCATTACATGGGCAGTGCTATTTCAAGGACAGAGTGACACAGAAACATTTTTATTGTAATGATTTTTAAACCTTGCATGGGATCAGATATGGCCAGAAAAGAGTTAGAGAACATCCCTACTGCCACTGAATGGGAAAAACTGCTGGAAGCAGAAGCCAGAACACTAACTTTTCACCTCCAGAAACTGGCTCCGCTCCCTCTCAGGCTGCTGATGAGTTTAGTGGCTTTATGCTAGTCCCTGACAAGCATTTTTTCTAGATTATGTAATTGCTATGTACTATGGCACAATTGGTTTCTACTCAAGAGATTCCCCAAAGTAGGAAGACAGAGGGTCTGCAGTTCTGAACTCAGTAGTGTAGTCAGATACATTTGTGCACAACTGAAGAACAGAGGCACCTAAACTGCCACGGCTGCTTGTATGTGACGCTCTCTAGTGACCACCCTGACTCCTGTCCTGTTCTACCTCTTGCCACATTCACATTTAAAGTAACCAGAAAAATTTGGTCCCTGTCTTGTTGAAGGTGCTTAACAACCAGGGCAGAGAGAAGCAGCCTATCAGGATCCCAGAGAATTTCAACAGCGGCCCTTTCATCTGGTACAAAGGTGCACAAAATGTGGTCCTGGATTAAAATGTGTGAGGCAGCTTTCAGGCCCACCTGACCTGGGAAAATGTTCTATCATGGAAAAATTCTTGAAGAAATAGATGCATATCTGTCAATATACATGTAAACTGGTTGTATCAAGAACATCAAAACCAGTTTAAAGTGCATAACAAATACGTATCAACAAGTTGTTAGAAAACACAGAAACCATGTACCAACTTTTTTGTGTGTGAATAAATTATATCCTTGCTTACACTGAATGTTATCATTGTAATTAAATGCAAATAAAGAAAAGTCAATTTAGTACTCAGAATCAACCTGCTTTCACAATCTTGGTAAATTTTGCTGCCTCTTACTTTTTTGTAAAAGAATTTACACAGTATTTTGAAAACCTGTAAAGCTTAATTTGTACCTGAGAACCTAGAAAATAAAATTAGGAAAATTATGCAGGTGCTCCAAAATTTGCCAATCCTGTGATGAGAACTTCCGCTTGCGTGTTTGCCAGTGGAAAAAGGATGAGGTACAGAGTTCAGGCTAAGCTCAGCCACTGAGCATAAGCATGTCACAGCAAGTCACCTCGACTTTTTAAGGCCTAGTGCCTGCCTCTATGCACATAAACTGCAACAGCAATAAATGGGACAATATGTAAAACACATTTAAAAACTATAAAGTAGTTAACAAATGTAACTTGCTATTAGCATACTTGTAGTCATTAGCTCTTCCTTCCTGAGTTCCAAATCTACAGCTTATCATAAGCAGACTGTATCTGCTTTTTCAGTTACACCACTACATTCCTGATTCGCCTCCTCAATTCTAAGTAGTTGTGACCAGCTATAAATACAGATATGTCTCCTCTGGTAGCCTTTATAACTCAGTATGGTATGGATTTGTCGGCCCTCAGTTTGTGTTTTCTTCTTGCTGCCGTCTTGACCTACTCTTGACTGTTAGGTCCCTACGCACTTGTCCTATCTGCAGGCCAATCTCTCAGCCTCAACTGAGGCATGAAATATCTCAGGCTCTCCAGAAAATTACTGCATATTGCAACCCCATCCCTATTACACTGCTAAATATATCCCAAATGCATAGTGGGGCACATTTTTTTTTGGCCAGTTCAGTCAGTAATGCTATAGATTTCTCTTCGGTGTCTGCTCACTGTCCTGCCCACCAGTCCAGGGACAGGACTGTCACCACCACCTGCTGCTTCGTCCAATGTTCACTTATATTATCCATGGTTTCAGTTACCCACAGTCATCCACAGCCTGCAAATATTAAATGGAAAAATTCCACCTGGCAGGTGTGGCTCAGTGGATTGAGCACGGGCCTGTGAACCAAAGGGTCACATGTTTGATTCCCAGGCAGGGCACATGCCTGGGTTGTGGTCCAGGTTCCCAGTGCGGGATGTGCCAGAAGCAACCGCACATTGATGTTTCTCTCCCTCTCTTTCTCCTTCCCTTCCCCTTTCTCAAAAAATAGAATCTTTAAAATGAAAAGAAGAAAAATTCCAGAAATAAACAACTGGTAAGTTTTATGTGAGTGCCTTTCTGAGTGGTGTGATGAGATCTCACACTGTCACCCCTCCCTCCCCCCAACCCCGGTGAATCATTCCTTTTCCCAGTGTCTCTACCGCTGTAGATGCTACTACCCACTAATCACTTCATACTCACCTCTGTTATCAGATCGACCATTGCAACATCGTGGTGCTTATGTTCCCGTCACCCTGATTTTATTAAAGCATGAGTAGTTATACTAGTAATTCGAAAATGCCTAAGACAAGCCGTAAAGTGCTTCTTTTAAGTGGAAAGGGGAATATAGCACAATAACATATTTTGAGAGAGAGACCACATTCATATAACTTTTATTATAGTATATTGTTACAACTATTCTACTTCATCATTAGTTATTATAGGGTTTGGTACTATCCAAGGTTTCAGGCATCCACGGGAGGTATTGGAACATGTGCCCTGAGGATAAGGGGGGGGGATTACTATAATTTAACAGCACTATATTTCAGAGGGCTCCACAGGCTTCAGACCTAAGGACCCCTGATACTAAATATTAACTCTCGAACCCATATAATGGATACTATGTATTTATGTGGCCCTAGCATATGTTTTGTCTCTGGTGTGTGGCAGTCAGCATACAGGAGTATGTGCTATAGCATCCAGTAGAATGAGTGATTCCCAGCCCTTGTTCAGCCTAACCACTCGCAGAAGCATCTTGCTCTCGTCAGTGACACCTTTTGGCAGCGGGAGTGATTCTTAAAGGGAATGGGATGTACATGAGAAGACCTCCCCAGAGAGGGGCCAGCAGAATTTGCAGATCAGAGAGGCTTTTGCATGAGATGCTGACCCATCTTCCCAGGAAGCAATCTTGTTCTCCTCCCTCCTGCTGTAAACAGCTCAACCCATGAAATAGCCCACCATCCCCACCAGAAGGTAAGTTTCATGAAGAGGGGACTGTTTTGTATCCTCAGTGGTAGCACTGTCCTCTAAAAGCCTTTATTTGGCGGCTGACTGATAGACTGGATCCACCACCGGCACGTATTCCCAGAAATGAAGAAGTAACTGGCATCAAGGGTGGGTAGAAAAAGGGACTGATTTCCCCTTTAGGCCCACCAGCCCCCAGGGTGGGGGGTGGGGATGGAACACCTGGGCAGGGCCAATAATACAGAGGAAGGACTTCCTGAGGAGAGCCTGTCTTAAATAACAAATCATCTGGTAAGAGTCGGCATCTCACATTCTCTCAGGGTCCCAGCTCTTCTGTCCTTCCACTGTCACAATGGGTGGTTTTATTCTTTTTAAAGAATTGACTTAATTTTAAAGCTCAAAATTATAAAACCTAATTGTGCAGGTTCCTAAACACTGATAAATTTTCATGCTGGGGTATTTTAAACATTCTCACAACATGTGCAGACACAGAATTTTAGACTTTTATAGACAATATGTAGAATGAGGATCATACCTATACAGCATTTTCTTTTATTTTGAGGGATCTACAAATCAGATATAATTTAGAGTAAGAGCCTAAAATTTAAAACAGGAGATGATTTAGATCTGATAAAACACATGTTTGGGTTCTACTGGAAAGCCTGGATAAAATCACCATCGTGAACAATTATTTATAATAATCCTTTTTTTCTCTTTACAATATTCAGCTGATAAATACCCCCTCCCCCCTTTTTAAAGAGAGTTGAAGGAAGGGAGAAAGAGGGAGAGAAATATCAACTGGTTGCCTCTCATACACATCCCGACCAGAGACCAAACCCACCTCCCATGTATGTGCCCTGACTGGGAATTGAACTGGGGGACCTTTTGCTTTGTGGGGTGACACCCAACCAAGTCACACCTGATAGGGCTCAGCTCATAAATCTTTTTTTTTTTTTTAAGATTTTATTTATTTATTTTTAGAGAGGGAAGGGAGGGAGAGAGAGGGAGAGAGGGAGAGGGAGAGGGAGAGGGAGAGAGAGAGAGATATCAATGTGCGGTTGCTGGGAGACATGGCCTGTAACCTAGGCATGTGCCCTGACTGGGAATCGAACCTGCGATGCCTGGTTCGCAGCCTGCGCTCAATCCACTGAGCTACACTAGCCAGGGCCAGCTCATAAATCTTTAAAAGGAAAAAAGAAGCAGCTAACAAGATGTGCACTTGAAACCTATATAATCTTATTAACTAATGTCATCCCAATAAATTTAATTAAGAAAATACAATTCTATTTTAAATAAAAATAAAAATTATTGAGATGACAATGAAAGAACTAATAATTCAATAAATTAATGATATGGAATTTTAAAAACAAGTCAGAGAGAATGAAAGCCACCATGAGGAAATCAACCAGTAGCATCGGATCCATTCACCGTTCCTGCCTGTGGTCTCTGCTTGTGTCTTGGGTGCCCCGCTATGTGAGCAAACGGAATGAATAATCCTTGACAACTGAGAGATTACATTTAGCTGGGAGGGCAAAACAATTACAACTGAACCAAACGAGAACAATTTGGGGCTAAACTGTGAGAAATTAAGTTCACAGAAGTGATAAAAATGGTCAGACATAACGGAAAACATTTCACTTACACTGTAACTGAGCTGGATTCTACAGGATATGTAATGTAAGGACAAGGCAAAATCAGCAGCCTGACAGGGGAACTGTGGGAGCAGACGTCTGGCCCCAGGGAAATCTCATCTTGGCCTCGGAAAAACAATGCTAAAGAAGACTGGCAAAAAGTTTGTCTAAGCTGGAATTCTAGAAATTCCTGACTTCTTAAAAAGTAAAACCGATTTTCACAAGATCAATTTAAAATTATGTTACTAGAATATGTGATTTGCAAAAAAAAAATCTCTGAATGTTTCCAAGAGAACTTTGAAAAATATTGTCATATTTACACAATTGTCATCCACATACATTAAGAGAATGGGAAGTTTTCACTACTCAGACAGTGAGTAAATAAGAGACAAAGGGCTTTTTACTCCTGTCTCACTGTTTGGCTATACGTATTTTCTACCTAATTTGTCATCTTTTATTCAATTGTGCATTACATTTTGTCTTTGACTATTTCTCCATATTAAAAAAAAAATCAATAATATGAGGTGATAGAAAACACTCAGAAATAAGGCTTTATCAATGTAATTGAATTCTAATTAAAATGGCCATGACTTTATGTTATTTGGGTACTTTTCATGAAGTGATTACTAGTTCTGTTCAATGTTCAGTTGAGCCTTGATATTACACAGGAGGAAGAAAAGGACTCTTTTGAAATATATTATGTTAACGGTACATGCACTGGTATTTAAAACATTTTTTTCCCTTTTATTGATTCTAGAGAGAGGGGATGGGGAAGGAAAGAGAGAGGGAGAGAAACATCGATATGAGAGACAAACATCGATCAGCTGCCTCTAGAATGTGCACCAACTGGTGACCGAACCTGCAACCCAGGTGCGCGTCCTGGCTGGGAATCAAACCTGTGACCTTTCGGCTTGCAGGGCGATGCCCAACCGAGTCACACCGACCAGGGTATCTTTTTTTTTTTAAAGATTTTATTTATTTATTTTTAGAGAGGGAAGGGAGGGAGAAAGAGAGAGAGATAGAAACATCAATGTGTGGTTGCTGGGGTACCTGGCCTGCAACCTAGGCATGTGCCCTGACTGGGAATCGAACATGCGATGCCTGGTTCGCAGCCCGCGCTCAATCCACTGAGCTACACCAGCCAGGGCTCTTTTTTTAAATTAAAAATTTTCAGTTACAGTTTACCTTCAACATTATTTCATATTAGTTTCAAGTGTACAGCATACTGGGTTAGATAATCATATACTTTACAAAGTGTTCTTTCCCCAATATTTCCAGTACCCACCTGGCACTATACACAGTTATTGTAATATTATTGACTACATTCCCCACTCTACACTTTACATCCTGTGACTATTTTGTAACTACCAATTTATACTTTTTAATCCCTTCACCTCTTTCTCCTAGTCCCCTAACACCCCTCCCTTATACTGGTACCTTGATAGGGCATTTCAGTTAAGAGTATACTATTTTTATGTACCAGATATAAATAAGTTTAAATCCTTAGATATATTTATACTTCTGTAAGCACAACATTACTATACTAAAACACATTATTTAATATTTTTAATTTAGGCAGTTTTCTCAGCAGTCACAAATTATATTTACTTTTCTATATTTTGCATCCACTAACCATAAAACCATATTCTGTTATAAATATATCCTTCAGTAAACTCATCTGTAAAAAGATTGCCCCAGAGTTTCCTAAGATCAAAACCTTAGGGAATCTCATTATTACAGATGGAACGCTCACACTGGAGAGAGAGAGAGATGATAAAATGTCATTTTCAGCGCCTCTAAAAAGATGTCTCCTCTGTGCCTTGACTTCCATTTTTTCCTTCTGTGCTTTCACCACTATTCCTTTTAGATAAAGAATATGACCTAAGAGAATAACAATGAAAATAATTCTATCTTTCTTCCTCACTCCTCAAAAGATAAAAAATATCATAAAATAGCTATGATCTTTTTACTAGCACAGTTTTACAAATGCAAAGCCCTAATTAGCGAGACCCGCCCGGATGCCTCTATAAGCTTTCTCAGAGCGTCGTCCCCTCCTCCTCTCCTGGGTGGCTGCTTGGAGAGCAATTCCAGCCGATGCCCTCCGACATTTGCCTGCACTCCAGAAATCCAATACCAATTAATTACATTTCCAGCTTCAAAGCAACGAACAAAACCCCATCTCTTCAGGGATCGTGTTAAGATGAGTCATACCACAAACTGGAGAAAAATCACTAACGTTATAGTCTATACACTTTCCTTTATAAGTAATTATTATTTGTGTTTTCCTCAGAACAAAAGGAAAAGGTGAAAAGGGAAGCATTTGATCTCTAGAAATAGAAATGATTTTAAAATGCAAAGAAAAGTGGTATTTTTGAATCAGCTGGATGAAATTGCTCTTTATCATCAGCAGCTACAGGCAAACATTTGAAAGTAAAATTTAAGTTTACTGGTGAGAACAGCAACAAATGAGAAAGCAAAAAAATTGTTATCTTTAAAAAAGTGCAATTAGCTATTTTAAAATTATGAAGTGGTGTGTTTTAAAAAAAGATCTTTACACATTCTTCTAAAACACTGTTTATTGATTTTTGGTAACTTACTGAATCTTGTAATGTTATATCTATTTGTTTATTAGGCAACTGAACTGAAAACATACACTCAAAGGTCCCTCCCACAAAACATTTACCAAAACAGAGTCCAGACTCCTCACAACGATGGCAGTGGTGGCTCAGGGGACAGCCACACAACTGTTTTCACAGCAGCAGCAGTACTAGCAAACCCTAAACGCCACTGTCTGTTAGAAGGACAGGGCGATGGGGCCTTTATGGAAGAGGCTTAGCTACTTTGTTCTTGATTTAAAAAAAAAAATCATCTCAAAAGGCTGTGGAAAACTTGTGGAAATTAGCCAACCTTTTAAAATTTGTAACTCAAGCAAATAGCAATTATTAGAAATACATCAACTGAAAGATAATCCACAAGGTATTGACATATTTACAGGAAAATTTCTGCATTGCCCTTGTTTAGATGTCCCTGACATGTTAGGAGTTTAAAGTTATTTTTAGGTTTGGTCAAGCATGAGGAGAGTTGCTATTACTGAAGCAGTATTATTTAAAGTATAGAATCTTTGACAAAAATGGAATCTCATACTTTATGCAGGTTTTATAATTAATTTCACTGCTTCAAAATGAGTAAAATCACTCACCAAGAAATCTATCAATTTTTCACTAGACTGACGTCAAACACAAGTCTAATCACCTCCACAACAAATTTTAAGACTCTAATGGTACTACATTCACAATTTCCATCTTTTCTTGCATTTAGGACCTGGGTGATTCCAGGTGAAGTGACTGTCAAACCTGGCAGTGGTGAGACCTATGAGGAGGAAAGAAGTCACTGAAACAATGACAGGCAATTTCTGACCAAGCAGTGTAGTTTAAATACTACAGGAAAAGTTGTGTAGCATCTCAAAGGTAAAACCAGAGAATTATGCATCTGCACCCAACTAAAATTAGAAAAGCTGCCATATGGCTCTGTGCAGCCAGCAGCGCATTCTTATTCATTAGGAAGCATTCTGCTAACATAAAAACACAGGCCCTTCCTGTGCTCTCCAAATGTGTTTATCTTTCCAACATTAATGCACTATATATCATCAGGCTGCTGAAATCTCCTGCTGTGCATATTAAAAACGTGCAGCTGCACTTTCTTTAGTGGTGGGAGGAACCTAAAGCCCAAGTTGTCTCCCTCTCTTTCTAACATTGAACTTCTTGTTTCCCTTCAGTATGAAGAAACTGCAAAATGAACCAATCTCGAGGCTACCTCCACGCAGCAAAAGCCACCCCCACCCTCCGCCCCCCGTCTCTACTTCCGAGAGAGCAACATGCTTGGTTTCGTTTTCATCAGTGGTGAATGAAGCATGGTCACTTACACTGAACCAACAGTCAGTCACACTACAAGTTTGAAGTGTGCAGGCCCTACTTGTAAAATGAACGTAATACTACACTTATCAAGAGCAAAGGAGTAACCAGAACAGACTCTGGTATAAGTGGCTAGAAAATGCTTTTCTTTATAAGAACCTCTGTCATTATTTGTAAGTACCCCACTTCACATATTACTATCAATATTGAATGTACTGATAGGTAAAATAATGGCTAGTGTTACATAGTAAGCCAGAGTCTCTTTCTTTTACATAATTAAATATGCCTTTGCTGTAGGAGCTTAAATTTAAAGACAGATAACAAAAGGAAAAAAAAAAATCAAACATACACTAAACCACACAGATGGTGAAGAAACCCTGTTTTAAACCCAAAAGTGCTGCAAATTAATCAACTGAAAGGTGACAAGTATATGCCATCGAACTTATGACAGCATTCATTCCCAGTGTGGTAATGGTGTGTCTCTACTTGAGTCTTCCAGCAATAGAATATTGAGAGATGAGGGCAAAATAAAATATGAAAACTGCTTATTTAGAGTTAATTCTACTCCATTGTGCTCTGCTATCCAAGGCTTTAGGAGTTACCCACGTGAGGAAATGCAGGGATCACAAGTTATTTAGAGGGCTAAAAGCTGAGACTGAGACTAGGTAAAGGTAGTAAAAATATAAAAATAAAAAATAAAAATCAACTGGTGTGAAAGAAATGAGAAGTGAGGTGGAGTTCTAATTCAGCACTAATTCAGAATATTTTAGAGCAGCCTGTCAAAAATCCAAACTATAAAAAATGTTTTATCTTCTTCAAATACATAATTCAAGCAAGACCAACAAAATTACACCGTGGAACACTTAATGAAGATTCTGATAAATGGGTTAAAATTTGGAAATCCTATAAAAAGTTGTTTCTAAGACTTGGACCTAAACAGTGTAAATATGGTATCTCCCAAATCATTCTTCTGTGCATTGGCACAGCAAACGTCATCTCCCAATGTTCCTACCTCACACCCCAAGCACTTTCTTTGGCTGTATCATTTGCCCAGACACTCTTCTACCCATCATCTTTGAAGACTCCACACTGTTCCAGCAGCTCATTACAATCAAGTCAGGTGTCTCCCTTGTTTCTGCAATGGCCAGTGTCTGTCCCCATCACAACAGTACACGCACCATAGTGTTATGAAATGACTGATCTGTTTTCACATCTGTCCCTCTCACTGCATTGCTGGCTCCTTGGCTACAAGAGACATCTTTTTATTCACTGGCGCATAGTGGGTCGTCAATGTTTAATGCTGTACAGTTCCATAGCTAGAGCTGCAATTCAGTATGGCCAGGACCTAAAAATCACCAATGCCTCTTTAGAGGGACATGTTCTGAAGTGCTTTCCTATATACTTAGCACAATGGAGGTTTATTTTAAGACTGTTGGAATCAAAATATCGGGTGGAAAATGGATGAGAAAAAAGATTAGGCTGTATGTGCCAAGGGCATCAGGATAATTCCTATGGTGATCAGGCCAATGGGGACAGAATTTGGGGAGAAAGTCACCAATGCTGTTTCTACACCTGAGAGATAAAGAAAAACAGAAACAGACCCACTTTATTAATCCAGATTATCATCTAGGAAATTACATTCTGCTTCATAAAAAAAAAAATAGTTTGGACATCATGAGAGTCTTTATCTGACTCCAGGATTTTCCCAGCCACTCTTAGCTCTTAAGAACATCAACCAACCAAGGAAGAGTTTTACAAACCTCCCATTTTCCTGGGGCACCAGTATAAAAATCATGAGATTTCTTGTTCCTCCACACAAGAAATGCTGGGAGCAGCCCCAGCCTCTAGAGGTAAGGTTCTAACTGAGCGGGGAGAGCCTTCTAGAAAGCAAGATTAAGCCAGTGGAAGGACAGAAATCCCCAGAGAGGCTAACATAAAGCTTACCACCATAGAGATGCCCAGTCGAGCCCAGAGGAAAAAGGGACAGGGATGCGGAAGAAGGAAAGGAAGTAGGGCTGACCTGGCCACGAATCCCCACTGCCTTTGGAGGATTCACAAGGTTTTAATCTCAAGCCTCCGCTCTACCTTTGCAGCGGATATTCAAGGGATGCATCCCAGAGGACTGAAAACCACCCTCAGACCTGGCCTTCATTTGTCTTTTGGAGCTATCTGTCCATGCCCAGGAGTCCTCCGTGCTCCCACTCCGTTTCCACAGACATGCAGTTTGCTTCTGGGTTCACTTTATGTTCCACTTGCGAGACCTACTGGCTTTTCTCACCTCATGTTTTTCTCCCATCTGGATATGTTTTCCTTCTAGGTTTCTCTACAGATAGGACTTGATGCCTGTGCCTCCTGAACAGATTCCTGGAGCTGCCTGTACAGACACTTTTCTTCCCTGCTGCCCCCCACCACTGTGACTCTAATAATACCGCAGGGAGGCCAGAATCCCCATTTCATTCTGCCAACTACCATCTATTCCCAGTTCTCTCACTTGTAGCCTTTGCTTGAGCAATCATGGGAGACCCTCACATGCAGGCTTTTTAAAAAGCAGGTGTTCCCAACTTAACTTACCTGCTGCAAATAGCCAACAATAGAACACAGAATCATCCAATTTAGAAATTTGAAACATTAAATGATGCTAAATCATATCATCCTAGTAGAGAAAGCAAAGCATCAATAACAGCGTGAGAACTTTGCATAAATTAAGTAGCACCAAGGCTCTGGACAACCACAGAAAGCTGGGGTGGGGGGTGGGGGAAGAGGGCAGTGAGAGGAATGGGGCTGAACGAAGGGCATACTATCAAGGGGTCAAAGCTTTAGCATTCACGAGAACAAAGGAAGTGAATGCGACGTAAGGGCAGTCAGCGCCCAAGTCATGCGGCACTCACTCCCAGGGTTACGGGGCACACAGGGGGCCCACTTCCAAAGGAAGGCTCCAGAAATTCTTATAATCTGCAACCATCCAAATCTCCTATAGGCAAAAATATCTATTAGCTAAAAATGATGTTGTTTCTAGATCAATTCAGCAAGTTTATTACTAAGGCATAAATAAAAACTAGGTAATTCCTACGTGAATGTCCAGGAACAAAAATAAGTGACTATTAAGAGAGTAGGTCTAGTCTTAAGACCCTTTCCAGCACTTTGAGCAATTCTACAGGCAAAGTGTACTCTTTCTTGTGACCCTGAAACCACCATTATTGGTTCTTTGGTTAGTCCTTATCTGTATGTTTGTTTATGCTCCGCCTGGTCAAAAAAAAGTTTTAGTTTTATTAAAGCTATTAGAAACTATGTGTGGGACTAAGGCTACTTAACAGTTAAATAAATACACTCAACATAAATATAAAACCTAAAAAAAAAATTTATATAAAATCCAGCTTCGGGAAAAGGAAGGAGAGAAACGTGTATAATCTTGGGTCTAGAAGAACTTCACCATCAGAAGATCTATATTCTTCAAAACAGAACCTTTGTGAGAAAAACTATATAAAGTATCATTTTTACATCATACAGACACAGAAGTTAATCTATTCAAATGCTTGAAATGGTTTTGATTTAAACTCATATTTTTACATAGAGCAGTGGGGGTACCTGTCCCCACCAACTAATGTCAAAACGGCCCTGGTCTTTATGAACTTAGGCTGTACCAAGACAGCAGCCCTCAGGGCTGACCATGTCGGGCACGGTGCAGAGAGGGGCAGAGCTGTTATGAATGATTGCTTGTGTGCTAATATAATCAAGGCCCTCTTACAGGAAATAGCTATCATCTTAGGATGGCATCCTAAAGTGTCAATGTGAAGTAAAGTGTGGTAAAATAAAAGGATCTGACTTGTTTTGAAGGCCAAATATGTGCCTCCAGAATTTTTGAAAAGCAAAGTGTACCTGATTTGTATTTATAGATTTCAAAACATGTTCCCAAACTTTGTCTGACTACAAAGAATCATTACTATTTAGAGTAAGACTGGGTGAAAAGAAAATAAAGATTAGGAGGCATTTGGGAAATAATCCCAAAGTAGGTTTTCCTAACTTTCTAAAATATTACTAGTAAGTTTCTCTATAATTATCACAGTATCCTTAAATTCAAAAGACATTCTAGAAAGAGTTTCTGTCAAATATCCATTCAATAGTTACTATGTTTCAAAACAATACTAGGAATAGATTTAAATACATCTTTAAAGTGCCCCTTTAATACCTGACGGCATGAAATCTATCTAACCTAAGCAGGAGTGGCAGTGCATCAGCAACCAGCCTTGCACACAATTCAAAGAAGCAGGCAACAAAAAGAAAACCAGGGCCAGCTTCGCTCAGAAACTGACATACAGGCCTGTACAAGTAGCAGGAGCCCCATGAAGTGAGGGCCTTAGACTTGGCCAGCTCATTTCCAAGCCCAGCAAATGTGTGGGCAAGAGATGACCACAATTTGCATAATGTCCAAGTGAAATTAACAAAGAACAGCACTTAGAAAGACCTCCACATTGGATAACCTGACTACTTTTTCTACAACAGGATCCTATCCTTTCTCTACGTATAGTCCTGCAATTCTCCAGTAAGTTTTGTAA
The DNA here is from genome assembly GCA_004024845.1 of Tonatia bakeri. Lineage (NCBI taxonomy): Eukaryota > Metazoa > Chordata > Mammalia > Chiroptera > Phyllostomidae > Tonatia > Tonatia bakeri. Next base: position 143,079 of record PVIA01000912.1, read on the forward strand.
GTTTAGGAGAAAAATATCGTGACACCTTTAGAAATCTTAATTCTCCTGGATTTTATATGTTATGTGCTCTCAAATACAAAGACTTCTTAAATAGTCAAATCCACTTGCATGAAATTTTTACTTAAAATCTAACAATTTTTTCCTCCAGTAAAGGTTATGAAAAGTTTAAGCCACAATTGAAAGACAGGCAGACAGTGAATGCCATGGCTAGCTGATAGATAAATAGAAAAGAAAAATACTCAGGACATTAATTATGATCATCCACATAGGCCAAAGACTATTATCAAAATTAACTATCTACTTATAAGTATGAAAAAGACATAATAGTAACTGAGTTACTCCCTGTGAAATTAACTGGCTTAAATTAGCTTAAGTTTGTTTTACATACATTAGCCATAAGAGATGTTTCCCTGCCATTCTACAACCCTTCAAATAATGAAATAAAATATTCATAAAATTTATTCTTCCTATTTTCAATTTTAATCACCTTACTGAAGCTTCCAAATGCTAGATGACTTAGTATTATGCTGCCATCAAGACTTCAGGAAACTTCTACCCAAGGCCTTTTTGAAACAGGTTTAGCTTCATCACAGATGGTTGGTTTGTATTCCAGAAACCTGTTTTTGGAATTCTGCCTGCCAGGTGATTGCTCAGAGGTGAGGTAGATAAAGTGGCTGAAGATGACAGATATGACAGCTGGGCAGGTCCAGTTTTAAGAGGCATAGCAAGAGCAGAGGTAGCCTTTCCCCTGTAGACATAAAGCCTGAACTAGAAGATGCTGCTGTTACTCACGCCGTATGTAATTCACCTGTCTCTCAAATGTACTGTCTTGGATTTGCTTTCTCAAAATGTATTCTTTGTTATTTTTTATTGCATCAATGGACAGTAGCTTTCCAGACACTAGAATGGTGGCAGTTACTAGCTCTGTGTTGCCAAGGAAAATATTTGGCTGTGTATAGAGTTTCCTGAGAGCAAGTTAGTACATGACCTCAATCTTTTCCAGGCTTATCATAATGCTGTATGACTGTGCTGATTCAGCAAAGCAATCCATAATCGCTTGCAAAATGCCCCTGCCTCCCAGGGATGTCAGGAGACTTAATAAGATAATGCATGTGAAGCACTCTGAGCACCACAGAAGAAAGGTGCTAAATAATAATATTATTCTACATTTATAATTACAAGCAGTCTTACAAAGAATCCAATAAACCTGTTCACAAATTACAAATAATGGGTACTTTAAGTAATTTAATATAAATAATTATATAACAGAGGACTTCCTGTCAAAAGAGTGGCATAGGAAAACACAGCTCACCTCTTTGCACAACCACATCAAAACTACAACTAAAATATAGAACCACCATCACTCAGAACCATCAGAAATTAAGTTGAATGGAAGTCTGACAACCTCAGAATTAAAGAAACCACATACAGATGCTAGGAGGGGCAGAGAGGCAGAACAGGTTGCTCCCACATCCATGTGTGGTAGATAAAAGTACCTTAGGGCTGAGGAGTACCAGCCCCACACAAGGCCCCCAGCCCAGGATTCCAGTGCCAGGAAGATAAGTCCCCATAATTTCTGGCTGCAAAAACCAGCAGGGATTGAGCTGGTGGAAGACAATGCTGGAGCCCCAAGCAATTCCCCTTAAAGAGCCCACACATGGACTTACTCAGATTGACTCTCTCTGAGGTCCAGCACTGGGGTAGCAGCTTGAAGGGCACCAGTGGCATACAGGGAGGATATAAAGTGTCTGGCATTAAGGGAGGAGCTAGAGGTCAGTTTACTCTCAAACAGAAAGGTGGGCAGAGGCTACTGTCCCTTTTCTGAGTCCACTCCCCACAGAGCCAGAAGGCCAGGTGCCATATTGAGACTGTATCAACTTGGCTAACACCGTTTGCCCTGCCCTGGAGATCCTTTGAGGCTCTGTTCCACCCAACCTATTAACCATGACTTTTCCAAATGAATGGTTGGTCTTGGCTCATGCTTCACAACTTCCTAAATCCTATCAAACAAGCCACAGCCAGCCTTAGAGAGCCCCCAGCCCCCGTACCTCTTGCTAAGTGGCCCAAGGCCCAGCACTAGCAGCAGCCAGCCTAAATTCACAATTTGGCTTCTCCTGGGAATCTCCAATCCCAGCACAAGTAGAAGCCATCTCAGACTGCTTTATATCCCAGATTACAGAGGGATATGGGGGAATGGATGAAGAGGTGAGGGGATTAAGAAGTACAAATAAGTAGTTAGAGAATAGCCATGGAGATGTAAAGTATAGCATAGGAAATGGAGTAGCCAAAGAACTTGTATGCATGACTCATGGACGTGAACAATGGTATGGGGATTGCCTGAGGGAATAGGAAGGGAAGGGGGCCAAAGGGAGACCAACTGGGGCAACTGTAATAGCATAATCAACAAAATATAATAAAAAATAAATAACTGTGCAACAAAGAAAGCTGTGAAATCATTCATATTTAAAAAATAGAATGGACAGACTTTGTAAGGCTAAGTCACAATGAAAATAAATAGAACTAGACAAGTATCACTAAAAGAAAATTACAATTACATCCATTGTGATAAAACCAACTGAACCAGAAATTTATAAGAGGATATTTTATTGAAGTTATCATGAGAGACTGCTATTAATGAATTTAATTTCATATCATTTCCATGGTTTATCTACCAATAAATTTTCATTTTTTAAAAGTCAAAGCCAGTCATACAGTAATAAAATTTCTTCAGTTATCAATGGTAACAGTGAAAACAGAAATTTTAACTCTCATTGGGAAAAAACATTAGCACTTTACCAAATGTAAATTCATTTCTTTTTTAAATACTAAAATAATGCTGCACTTTCTGGAGGACGGGCAACAGTGTCTGTCTCCTAGATGGGAAACACTTGCTTCTCGTCCCCTTGTGGGCACCAGTCCAAGCAGGGAACACAGTGCATGGAAGCCTGCTTCCGCTGGGGTGTCTCCGCAACAGCAGGCCAGGCTGAGGTGGCATCATTGGCTTCTTGGATGTCACTACCTTTACTGGACAGTGACTGGGGCCTTTTGGTCCCTTCTAGGGAATCTTCCTGGAATCTGAGGGGGGCCAATCTTTGAACCCTCTGCCCCTCCACAACACTGACTTAATAACACTCACTACATCATAGGGAAACCAGTGGATTCCATCTGGATTGCCTCAGGATTCCCTCAGCACTATCAAGTCCTTAAGGTAGAAACTGTATTTTTCATTTTTGCATTGCCATCCTCTGCTGCAGCTGCTGACCCAAGGAGAGACTCCACAGAAGTGAGCTGAACTGACCCGCACTCTGGAGGACGCAATGGAAAGAGGCCTTCAAGTGGTGGGGCAGGCTGGGAAGGACCAGCGCCCAGCACACAGATGTGACAAGGGAACTTCCTACCTAGTTTTTATTTGTAATTACTGTAAAAAAAGTAGTATTTTATGTTTTTAAAGGGAACATAAACATGATATTAGATGGTAAGGATGCAAAGATAAAAAAGACAAGCCTCACCCTGCAGGGTATGGTGAAAATATCTATCAAGTACTAACACGGGATCAGTGGATTATCTTTGAAAACGATGTGGATTTATGCAATAAAGGACCAACAAAATTTTTGAATTTGTAAATATAAGGTTTTAAATTTATCTAGCTGGTAGACTCAGCTTATTTGGAGAGTTAACTCCAGGAAACAACAATGATCCAGATGCTGAATGAAAAGAGACTCTAATTATCTAAGACCCCACTAGGAACGCTTTCATCAGAGACTGAACATGGCAAGAGCTGATTACTTAACTCAAAATACACTTCCATCAAAACACCAGGAACAATGCATGCACCCCAGGATGCTAACAGGGCTTAATTAGTTCTCTGAAGTGTAGCAGCTCAAAGAATTTTGGAAAATAAAAACGTGAAGGTTAATGATCTTTTATATTACCCTCTGAGGATAAACCCAATTGCCAAGGAATCACACTTACAGGTCTCAAATTCAGGTTGAAAGCATACGCTACAGGAATAAAAACAATTTGTCAACTTTTCAGAGTTAAAAGCACTGGTGAACTTAAACGAGAAGAACCACGTGACCACAAGGGTGTCTACAAGGTGCGCTATGTATCTGCCCTTTGTAAGTATGAGTTCCTGAGTTACAAGCAGAGACACAAGTGCATAGATCTTTTCTCTCAGTTATCCTCATATAAAAATCAGGAGCTCCATTTTAAAACCTCTACAAAGGAATTTTTAGTATAGTATGTGGAGAGGAACTAAGGGGCCCTGCAGATTAGTACACAGAAGAGAATTATAGAGAACTATCATAGTCAACTTATAAGAAGGAACATCAAAGAAATTTGGAAAGATGAACATTCAAAGTGACCATATTGTGAAAGAGAAAACCTGGGGAGGGGTATGGATTACTTTTGGGAGGATATCCTAGGTAAGGGAGCTCAGGGGTGCACCTGATAGGAAAAACTGAGAAACATATTCACTATGACCCTGTGTAAGAATATTTAATATTACAGGTCTTTACAAATCCTGACACTGCATCCATAGTCTTTCAGGTTCATTGATGACCACTTCCCATCCTCTTACCCCAAGGGTCAATTTGGAAAAAAGTAAACTGTTCATAATTTTAAAATATAGCTTTATTGTGTACTACAGGCAAAGAACAGGCAGTGAATATATTTTTATAATTCTGAGTACTGCAAATTATGGAACAGAGAAGATGGATATCAAAGGTAAAATCGATATCGCTTTGAAGTTACTAAATAGGGACTAAAAACTCAAATGTCCACCAAGTCAGTCAGGTCATGTACCTGCACTTTGGTACTGACATAAGGCCAGTCAAGGGAGACAGAGGAGATTCCTACCCATATCTCCAACTGCACAGATGGCCTCATCTCCATTAGAATATCTCCTCCAAAATACAGAGGAGCCATTCTATTCTTCAGGTAACTGAAGATTCACTATTGATCTACCTGGTCTTTGTCTCTTTCAACAGAATCTAAGGAAAGAGAGAAAAGGAGAGAGAGTGGAGACAGACAGACAGACAGATACAAGGAGGACATGGATGGAAGTGAGGGGAACCCACAAGTACCTCCTGTGGGGTCCAGAGAGATAAATTTAGGCATTTCTAAAGACTGAAGATAAAATTGGGAATATAGATAAAGATTGAGATTGGGCTCATTTATATTTCTAAAAACATCTGGAACCCAATTTATTAGGAGTTTTAAAGACTTCCTGAAAATTGTGATTTTTCTGTTATTTTTATTTTAACTGTTTCACTAGCTAAATAATCCAGAATTAAATGTTTCCTTCAGAGACGAGAACTGCACCCAAAAATCTGAATTCTGCGCTGCTGTGGCCCAGGGAGAAGAAAAATCCCAGTAGAAATAAAGGGAGTAGTTAGAGGAAGACAGTGGAACAGGCAACAGGTGAACAATGAAGAAAAGGAAAGACAACCTTGGCCCAGAGTCTGATGCTTATCCTGCCAGCCCCAGACCAGAGTAACACCTGGCTTCCAGACTCTCACACACCATGTCTGAACTTCCCCATCACCCACAGGCCTGCCTCCCGGAAGTCTGCTCTTGTCCTAAGAGTCCTGACTGTGTTGCTTGGCAGGTGGAGGCCAGGAGGGGGAAGAGTCGAGGACAGAAAGGAAGAGGAAACCATGCTCCAGGCCTCTCTGGGAAATCCAGAACAGAGCTTTCCAGGAAATATACACGGATGTGCTGATTGATGAGCTTCTACAGCACCCTTCACCCTGTAAGCAACTTGGTCAGTGGTTTCCACCTTTTAGTTTAAGAGGGCTCCTTTCAATATCAATAATGTCCACAGGGCCTCAGAGCACAGTATCTATACTTAAAATAACATATAACAGAAAGTAAAGTTTACAATATATTTAGTAACTCTTCTAAAAAAATTGGTACCTTATTTATCTCTATACCTTCGCCATATTTTTGAAACACAGCTGTACATACCTCTCATATTAAGAACTATTCTAGTTAGGAGCATTATTGATTACAAAGAACTTTGTGGAACCAGTCCAGGAATCTAATTACCAAAATTGCACTGTTTTGATGGAAAATATCCCCCATTCCAAACAGTTAACTTACAAATAAATCTCAGGGAAAAAATGGTTTTCAAAGCTGAAGATTCTCTGTGCTTCTTTCTTACGAAAGCATGGCAGTAGTTAATTTAATCACACTAGACATACATCCATCTAGTCAAAGAGACAAAAAACAATTAGCTTCTTTCACCTTGGGCAATTTCAGTTCTCTAACAATATTCCAAATAAATTGTACTATATGTTATTTTTCTCTAATCTGACATAATCTGCAAATGGAAGACAGTTTACCAAAATAAAATAGTGTTGAAGAAGGTGAGCTTAATTTAGGGATGGTAAAGAATAACTATGTCAATTCCAATAGAGCTTGCTTTTTTTCCCTTTCCTTTCCACCCATATCGGCTGTAATAAGACAAATATAACATTTGGAATCTTATGGAATCAGGGTATGTACATGCCTATCTTATGTGGACAGGCTTAAGTGGGGCTTAGCACTCTGTTGAGAAGATACTGCTCCCCAAAATGGCCAGGGAATCCTGTAATGTTCCTCATTTGGCCTTAATAGGCAAGAAAAGGCACTTCAGGACTGAAGGTGTGAGAAGCAGCACCACGCTGAGTATTCACATTATTTCTTTCACTTTACTTTTCTTCCATAAGACAAAATGTCTTATTCTCAAAATTGGTGGGCCTAAAAGGACTCCAAATCTATTACAGGTGACCAAGGCTCTCACACAGTAAAATCAGAATTTAAGTCCATTTCAACGAACAATTTTTCTTGGCTAGGTGCAATCAATATATTTTTTTCTATGTGACCATGTTGAATTCAGCTTTTCTTTTGGTCAAAATTACAGAAATGAGAAACATAATGCAAAAGTGCCCTTTCCAACAGCCATGGATATCTAGCATTTTAAGTTTAAGTGTCTAATATATCCATTTTCCATATTTCCTTTTCAGAACACAGGTTAGAACACACTCTACATAGGTTATACAGAGCTCAGTACTGTTGTGTGAAACACGGCCATCAGATGCACCCCTGTCCTTGACTTCTGATCTACAAAGAACATTGGGATGGTCACAGGGATTGTCGGTAGAGTCTGTTTTGCCCCTGCTGTATTTCCTGAAATCAGAGAGAACACCTTCACCAGGCCAGAACCATTGTTTATGTGGGTGTTACATTGCCCGACAGGATGGACAGACAGCATGACGACACAGTCACTCCCACAAACACTTCCTCTCTGCTCACACCAGGGCACAAAACCAGTGTTCTAAAACAAGCCTGGGATCCAGGTTGCTGGCTAAACACCAAGATGTCTTTTTTGGCCCAGGCAGCAACTTTCTATTTTCTTGGGATATTTTATCATTTCTTTTTCCTGATAGGAAAAGCTGAGCTGTCTTGAAAAGTGTACATTATCCCCTGAAATAGGGATTTGCAAAGAAATATTCTTCCTGGTACCTCAACCACTGTGTCTGTGTTCTTAAACTGGGCTTGTACACCTGCTCACCCCATTCGCAAGTAACAACTCCTCCCAAATGGCAGACTGAGTAAGAGTAAGCAGCTGGGTACACTGGCTTGGAGCTAGGTGATCTGGATTTGAATTGTTGAGTTCCATCACCTTCTCGAGGTGTGATTCTAGATGAGTCACTTAATCCCGAGGTTCCGACTGTAAAATGGAATCAGTAACTAAACCTGTCCTGCAGGGCTGCTGCAAGGATGAAATGAAGTGACGCAGGTAAATGTAAGCACTCCAGGAGTGGGCTCTACTGTGGCAGCGGACCCTTCCGCTTTGTCCGGGCGTGTGCATACATCTTTCCCAGCCAGTGTATAAGAAGGGATCTATATATGTAGGGCCTGAAGTTTACATAATCAGAGAGAAGGGATGCTCTCTGAAAATACAAAATGAAGTATAATTCTCACTCTTATATAGAATGAGAAAAGAAATAGAAGCAAAACTCTAGGGCTTTGAAGAGGACTCAATTTTCTTCTTCTGAGATTTCTTTAAGTAATTATCTGTAATGCTTATGAAATGCTTCCTGATCGACAGGTAGCCTTCCTATCTAGACCATTCTGTGACTTCCAGCACTCACAAGGGGCAGTGCAAGTTAGAGGCCCTGACTCTGGAGCTTCATTGGCTTAGTAGTAACCTGCCGCTGCAACTATACAATGCCAGTTCACAACTTACATCCTTTAACTTTTTTAGGTCACTCATCTGGCTTGTGGAAAAATGTGCATGCTCTGAATCCAGAGCAACAATATTCAGAAGGTTTTCATGTCTACAGGGAATTTTTTTCACTGCTCAGCAACACCCTAATATCTTTTTCTTTTCATCCTTTGATACTGAGATAACTAGAAGAAGACAATAAAAAGACAATGGGAGATGTTCATCAGTAATTAAAACAGCTGGGCTAGAAATGCATAGGTGTGCATGACACACAGGAACCTGGCTGATGGGCAGCTATTTGCTTCATAGCCCTTGAATATAGTCTCCACAAGATTTAAGATATTTAACAAAAATCACACCAAACCCCAAATCATCAAAATCTCTTCTGTGAATAATATACATTAAAACTACCCCTGATGGCCCTGGCCAGTGTGGCTCAGTTGGTTGGAGCACTGTCCTGTAATCTGAAAGGCTGCAGGTTTGGTCTCCAGTTGGGGCACTTGTGAGAGGCAAGCAGTCGATGCCTATGTCTCTCTGTTTCTATGTCTCTCTCTCTCTTCCCCTCTCTCCCACCCTTCTCCTCTCTCTAAATCAATAAGCATGTCCTTAGGCGAGGATTTGAAAAAAAAACCTACCCCAGTAACTATTATAAATCTTTATTTTGGTTTTGACTGTGTTGCTTTTGGAATTTCTCTGTAGATCAACATTTTCTCTCATAATAAACAAAGGCAAATTTGAAGACATGACCAACATCCTCAGAGGTAGGTCATGGAACACAGTGGAAAAATCACTGGACTCAGAATCACCGGCAGACTGGGGTCTGAATTCTAGTTTGAGGCTTACTAGTTTAAGCCGCACTACTGTTTCTGCATATCAGTTTCCTTATCTGAGAAAAAGGCAGGAGTATCAACCCCAAAGGAGCCTGCACTCTGAGGAAATGCAGGAATGGAGCAAAGAACAGAATAAGATACAAGGGATGAGAAGGTAGATGAAAACATGTACGGATATATTTTTATGACATTCTTTTAGTACTGCTAAAAAAATACAGTAGCCTTAGCCCTGGCTGGCATGGCTCAGTGGATTGAGCGCGGGCTGCGAACCAAAGCATCGCAGGTTCGATTCCCAGTCAGGGCACATGCCTGGGTTGCAGACCAGGGACCCCAGCAACTGCACACTGATGTTTCTCTCTTTCTCTCTTTCTCTCTTTCTCCCTCCCTTCCCTCTCTAAAAATAAATAAATAAAATCTTAAAAAAAATACAGTAGCCTTAGATACAAGGAATCCTGATTCTTAATATTAGACTTTATCTATCTAAACATTATCAAGATGATAGACTTCATATATTCTTGGAGGCAGAAAAATGTTTTATTTCCTACTTCCTCTGCTATCCCAGTTTGCTTTACATCTATATCATGTAAATACCAGCTTTATCATGCATGAAATGAAGGCACAGGCCAAGCTGGACAGCCACAGGCTTCCCTATGGTGAGAGCTCCCAAATCAGGGAGCACGATATATGTATACTGAGGACAAGCTATTGTAAAAGGCTTTAATGATTTCTTTATTATGAGTCCCTGAATGGTGGGGACAGTTTTGCTTCTCTGCATGTCTCTGATGACTCACAATGTGGCATCTACAGAGCATCTGGTAAAAGTGTCCCGAATATAAGTGTGAATCAATGAGAAATCATCATGTTTAAGTATAATGATGGCATTGTCCTTGGTTATTTCCAGGCTCTACCATTGCAAGTTATTTCACATGGTGCTATTTCAATTTGACACTTAATTCAATTTGGTTCTTAAATGCCTTCTATCTTTTATCCCCATTATTCTATTCAAACCTTAAAAACACTATTATCTTTGTTACTTTCCTATTTCCTCTACACCCTTAGTTTTGTCCATTATTTATATGAACTTATAAAATATCTCGTATGTTCGCCCTGGCTGGCATAGCTCAGTGGATTGAGCGTGGGCTGCGAATCAGCATCGCAGGTTCGATTCCCAGTCAGGGCACATGCCCAGGTTGCAGGCCATGTCTCCCAGCAACCGCACATTGATGTCTCTGTCTCTGTCTCTGTCTCTCTCTCTCTCTCTCCCCCCCCCCCCCCTCTCCCCCCCTTCCCTCTCTAAAAATAAATAAATAAAAAAATCTTTAAAATATCTTGTATGTGCAAGACATTAAGGAAAAAATATAAAAGTGATTAAACTATGGTTCTTCCACCAAAGAGTTTATATGTTAGTAAAAAGAGTTTATATGTTACTAAAAATAGAATTTAAACTATTCTATTACAAACCAAAATGAAATATATATTGTATTTAACAATGACACAAAAGCTTTGCAGCTACAGGTTAAAGAGTTATTAAAGCTTCCAGTTTTGCCTAACAGAATGACCAGACACACAGAAGCAGAAGACAACCCCCAAAATGTGCTGGGACCAGATGGGGGAGGGCCCTGAACACCCTGTGAAGACATTTTAATTTAGTCTGGAGGCAGGAGACACTCAGTGAAAGTTCTGAGAATAGCAGTTACAAATCTAATACATTTTCAAGAAATTAATGTTTGTAGCAATGGGGATGGGCTATAGAAGGTAGAGAAGCACAGATGAGTTAAGGGGAGGAAGATAACTTAAATCAGGATGCTAGGAATACGGATGGAAAAATGGGGTGGGGGATATCACAAAACATGGCAAGGAAATGACAGAGCTGACTGGTTGGCTGAGCATGTTAAAGAGGAGCAGGGGAAGGTTGGTACATGTGGGACTGAGGCTTGCAGCCTAGGCAAGATCATGGTGACGTGCACAGACTGAATATAGAAAACAGGACTAGCCACTTTTTAAGGAGGGAGAGCAGAAAAAAGTTCAGTTTGAGAGAAGGGAAACCGTGTGGAGATATCCAACAGGTAGCTGGAAAACTGGACGGGGAGCAAACTCTAAATTGCAAACTCAGGGGAGTGGTAACTGCTGAAGGTCCTTGCTGAGGATCTGTGCAATAAAAAGGTGGAAAGGTCAAGGGCAGAGACTTACTGTCGACAGTAATGAGCACAGATGTGACAGCTGAAGGTTGAAAGAGTCAAAACCAATTAAGGAAGGAATGTAGGTGGAGACAAAAAGAAGGCTGAGAGTAGATGAGGAGAGAAGGCAATGAATGAGCATGAACAGCGTACTGACCAAAAGCAAAAGTGTTTTGAGGAAGACTGGTCAACAGGTCAGAGCGGCCAGAGAAGGTAAGCAGGTTGAGGAGGAGGAAGAGGGCCTGCCGGAGTGGTCAAGGGGAAATCCCTGGAGGTATTCCACGGAGCAAGGTCAGCGACGAGAAGGCAACCAGGCCAGAGTTTAGTGATTAAACAATAAATGGAAAGAGGAAAGATGGAACAGTGTGGTGAAAAGAAAACCATCACCAGATGGTTCTAGAAACTCAGATCCTTTTTGGTCCCAGCCAACATCCTAACGTCTCCCTATTCACTCTCCTGTTAGCTATAAGGCTAATCACATCCACTGACGGCCAACTAGGCAACAGTTCTCTAGAAGAAACTTCCTTTGATAGCTCATTCTATCAGCATTTTTGATATGTATGTACAATGTATATAAAATATGCATATTCATTTATGACGTGCATGCATGCACTGCTGTTAGTGTGTGTACTGAATATTTTTAGAGCTCAATGTTATGGGCCCTGGCATTTCTAGCTGAAATAAGCACCTTCCATGAAACCCAGGCAAGAACAGACACTTTGCAGAGCAGACCGGCCTTACTCTGCAGGTACATTTTACTCCCCTATACACTCATCCATGGCCTGTCTTTCCTACCACTAACTCTAAGCTCCCTGACGGCAGCAGCACATTGTTTATGTGCTACCAAATCCCAGGACTCAGCATTTCCTGACTAACGAAATGATTCAACACTACCTACCCCTAACCATGTCTCACTGTTGAGAGTTGGGAGGGTTAATTTTCACCTTGCTGTGCTATCTTATTACTACGATAATAATGACAAACAAGCACCGCAGGTCTTGTGACACTTCATCTGTCCCTTGGTAATCACAAAAGGAGGAGGTATATGGAGTCTACTTTGGAGACAAAACAATTGAAGATTTCTAAATAAGAAAAAGGGTTACTTTAAGCCATAGAAAATTTCAGTCTGTCAAAATATTTTAAAATAGGATTTTAAAAAGCCAAATGATAGCATTTTCACAGTATAATGATTCCTCAAAAACTTAAACACAGAGGTAGCACATGATCCAGTAATACCACTTCTAGGTACAGACCCCTCCCAGATGGAAGCAGGGACTTGAACAGACATTTGCACACCAATAACCATTGGTGTACATATAACAGCATTACTCACAATAGTCAAAAGGTGGAAACAACCCAAGCGTCCACAGATAGATAAATGGGTAAACAAAGCATGGCAATATACATGTAATAGAATACCATTCAGCCTTAAAAAGAACAGAAACAACAGATAAACATTATATCATGAATGAACCTTGAGGGCACTGTGGTAAGTAAAATAAGCCACTCACAGAAAGCAAATACAGTATGATTATTCCACTTCTATGAGGTACTTAACACAGTCAAACTCATAGAAACAGAAAGTAGAATAGTGGTTGCCAGGGGCCAAGGGGAGAAGAGGTGAGTGATCATTATTTGATAGATCAAGAGTTTTTGTTCGGAATGATGAAGAAATTCTAGAGATGCACAGTGATGACAGTTGTACAACCGTGTGAAGGCACTCAGTGCCACCAAACTTTGTACACTTAGAAATGGTAAGTTTTATGCTGTGTATATTTTACCACAATAAAAAAGGTCAAATTAAAATAAATTCTCAGGGTAAAGTTAATTGGTATCCAGAGTCTTTAATCAATAAATATTATAAGCAGAACTGTAATTCTTATATTCTGTGAATTATTCTTCACTGTCACATTCTTAGGAAATAAAACAGAATTCAAGATCTGATATGTTGATAAGGCCATGTCTGGAGTAAAAGATGAACTAACAATTATAATAAAGACCAAAACTGCAGAAGGCCCGTTTGCACTGAACTTTGCACTCATGGCAAAACACAAGCTGCAAAGGGGTCCCCACTGCTTACCAATAATGCTGAGATGAGGCACACCACGATCATTGTTTTTCTGGAACTATTATTACTTTAAAAACATCAGGGGTGACAGAAGAGATAAGATGATTACAGAAATTGACCCCTATACTTATTATCAGAGATAAATGACTCAGTAATTAGGAAAAGGTGACCATTTTCTAAGGAGAAATAAACTAAAACATTTCAGAGTGAACAGCATAGTAATAAGAGGAGGAAAAAACTGGTAAATGACATACATGAGCGCCTCTATTTGCCCACCCCCAAACTATAGAAAAATAGATAACCAGCACAATCTATGAAGGTAGTACCTTTTCCTTCCCTGTAACCTACATAATGAAGTCTAATGTAATAAAGGGCTTCAGGGAAATAAGCATTCTTTAGGGGAGCTTGAGAAACAGCTGAAATGAGGCCAGATGTCTAGAAGGGAGATCGTAATGCCATTGTGACTTACTTTCATTTTCCTACTGACTTCAGATTTGCCTCAAGGGATCTTGCTGCCCCTCACTACCTCCTCCCCATACTCTCAGCTTAGCGTCACACTGGTGCCTTCAACTATCAAACTATACGTGACATTAAGATATTTGACTTTAGAAGGAATTCAATACTGCCACATATGGTATTAAATACTTATTCTTTTCAAAATATCTCCTTGAAAAAGATACTCAACATCATTATTCATCAGGGAAATGTAATGAGATATCACCTGACACCTGTCAGGATAGCCACTATCAAAACACCACAAAGTAACAAGTGTTGGTGAGTATGTGGAAAAATGGGTACCCTTTGTGGTGGGATTGTAACAATGGTACAGACACAGTTCCTTAAAAAAATGACAAAAAAATTCAAACTAAAAAAATTAAAAATAGAACTGCCATATGATGCAGCAATCCTATTTCTGGTGTATTTACCCAAAAGTACTGAAAACAAAATCACAAAGAGATATTTGTGTACCTACGTTCACTGTAGCATTTTTCACAATAGCCAACATGTAGGAACTACCTTCATGTCCATTGATGAAGGAGTGGATAAACAAAATGTGGAACGTACATGCAAGGGAATATTATTCAGCCTTTAAAAAGAAAATCTTGTCAAATGCTACAACATAAATGAAATTTGAAAACATTATGCTAAGTTAAATAAGCCAATCACAAAAAGACAAATGCATGGTTCCACTTATATGAGGTATCTAAAGTATTCACAAATTTGTGCCAACACAAATTTGGAAATACACCTTTTCATTTTTTTTTTTGCTATTCACTCATAAAACTGTTAGAAAAATAATAAAATGTTGAAACCAATTTTCTGTTAATTGATAGCCCTATATCCATATATATGGCATTGAAATGGCTTTAAGTAAAAGTGGCAAATGTTTTTCAAATAATAACATTCATTTAAAATTATTATTTTAGAAAAACAGTGAAAGGTGTGCTTATGTTGGGGTAACAGAAGACATATTACTTTAAACAGGGTAGTAGAAATGCATTATTTATGAAACTCCCCTGAATGTTTCAGTAATTTTACACTTCAATTTGACTTTTTAAAAATAAACTAAATGTTTAATTTTTCTAAATATATTTTTAAATTATAGTTGACATACATATTTTATGAGTTTCATGTATACAACTTGGTGATTAGACCTATTCAGTGATCACTCTGGTAAACCTAGCAACCACCTGTCACTATACGTAGTTATGACAGCATTACTGACTACATTCCCTATGCTGTACATAACATCCCCTTGACCTGTACCTGGCAGTTTGTATTTAATCCCCTTCACCTTCTTTGCCCATCTGCCCAACCCTGCCCCCTTAGGCAACCATCAGTTTGTTCTCTGCATCTCTTAGTTTGTTTCTGTTTTGTTTATTCATTTAAAAATATTAGATTCCACATGTGAAGGAAATAATATGTTATTTGACTTTCTCTGACTTATTTCATTTAGCATAAAAAACCTCTAGTTCCATCCATGTTGTCAGAAATAGCATGATTTCAATATATTTTATTGCTGAGTAATATCCCTGTGTGTGTGTGTGTGTGTGTGTACCAACTCTTCCTAACCTATTCATCTATCAATGGACACCTAATGTGCTTTCACTATCTTGGCTACTATAAAAAAAATTCTGTAATAAATACCCAGAAGTCGGATTCCTGGGCCATATGATAATTCTTTTTTTTTTTTTTTTTGAGGAATGTCCATACTGTTTTGCATAGTGTCTGCATGAATTTACAATCCCAGCAACAGTGCACAATGGTGCTCTTTTCTCCACATCTTCTCCAACACTTATTCTTTGTTGCCTTTTTGATAATAGCCATTTTGACAGGTGTGAGGTGGTATCTGTGGGTTTCACTTACATTTCCCTGATGATTAGTGATGTTGGGCATCTTTTCATGTACCTTGGCCATTTTTATGTCCTCTTTGAAGAAGTGTCTATTCAATGCTCTGACCATTTTTTAATCAGGTTTTTTGAGTCAATTATATTTTTTAAGAGCTCAGGAATCACTGTGTATTTGCCATAGAAATTTTTAAGGTCCCTGATTAAAAGTGTAAAATTGAACACAGTAAACCAAAGTAGATTATTTGTATTTTTTATACAAACAAGCGATATCAGGCCCCCAATTAGGAAAAAGGTAATTTACTATTTATGGCTGCTGTTTGTAAGATATAGAAGCCTACAGTTTTAAACATTTGTCAGCATCATCCCAAATAGGATGAAACATCAGACTTCAGTATAAAAAAGTGGGTGGCACAGTTCACGTGCTGATTCTGTGTACACTTGTTCAGCAAAGCCCTATGCAGAGTGAATGCCACCCGCTGGCTGGCGGCTACCAAACCGATGCCTCACACAGGCTATGCACAAGAGAATGCTTCTTTACTTAAAAAGCTGGCACCTCTTCTCCAAATTCCCATCCTTTAGGCCATTTAAAAATACCCTTTCTTCTCTCCCTTTATTTATAAAGTATATGGAAACTTGAGGAGCAGCTGTTGACCGAGTAGACTGGAGTGAAAGAGCTCGTCACGCCTGGCTGACCTGCCTGAGCTTTGGACACCGGGATGTTCCCTAAATATGAGCCTGGCGCTCCCACTTGAGTCTTCTTTGATGTAGCGCATCATGCAATCCAGCTTAACTTCTAGGACAATTATGATTTTATTCAGGCTGACACCTGTGACTAAAATACAAATTAAGTTTGGATAATGTAAAGACGATGGTTGGACTTGCCTTACACTGAGTGACGGGGGATTAGTTGGGTAGGCAGGCACACAGGGCTCAGGCTGGACTTATGCATTGTTCTTGAACCCTTGTGGCTATTGAATGCTGAGAGAAGCCACACTGGCCCACATAGAGGTGTTGATGGGGTGGCATGCAAAGGTATGCAAAGCGCTGGCACTAGAAAAATCTTACTTGTTCCAAATGACCCTGAAGGGGAGAACATTCATAAGCACCTCCCCATCCCTGCCCTTTCCATCTGAAGGAAGGGCTCACTGTCTTAAGATCTTAGTATAAAGGAAGAAAAAAAAGTAACCTTTCTGCTTAATATGGGAAAGATACGTATTGTATACCTACTAAACATTTACTGTGACAGGCACTTGCTGAGTGTGTTCACGCGCAGCCTTGATGTTATGATTGCTAAATTTTGTATGAGGAAACTGAGTCTCAGAGAGAGAAAATAATATGCCCTGGTTCAAAACTACCTTCTGTCCAATTTGGTTCTAAAGTCCTGCTCTTTTTAAAAAGCCAATTTATTAAACGAGCAATTTTCTGAAAATACTAGACTGCTTGATAACTTAAAAGTATATCTGTTCTTTTCATTTGGTTTCTAACTTCTGTTTCTCTTTTCAAAACACATAATTTTTCAAATTAATAGGAATATTATTAGAAGAATAAGATGTGACAGGGTGTTTATTGTTGCTGCTTCTTGGGTGGTTGTGGTACGTAGCCATGTGATTAAACCCACAGTGAAAGTATGGCAGAGACCCAGCATGACACATCTAAACGTGTCTGATGGTTTGAACGGGGAATTACCAAGGCTCTGCAAAACTTTCAAACCTCGTGCAAGACTTTGATAGTAAAAAACTATATATATGTATATATAACTGTTTTAAAGTGTAAAGTACTACCTAACATGCAATGTTCACAAAACCGGATATTCCAGTGTTCACAATGTTCATAAAATTGAATCATTCAAAATTCCAGAAAACTGAAACAAGAAACTTAGTGATTTCTCCACTGCAATGATACCAGCAACTAGAAATTCAGCAACTTTAAACCACTAAAAAACTTTAATCAATTATTTCTACTGAGACCTCTAGGAATATTATTTTACCCATTTGCTGATACCCAAAAGTAAAGATACAAAATTGAGATTAACTGAGTTTTTGGTAATTAATGAATCTCAAGGGGAAAAGGAGGAGAAGGGGGAGATGAAGGGAGATGGAGACAGGCATTCAGTAGGACTTCTTAAATCGTGAATGTTATATAATCTTGATGGAAAAGCCAGGAACTAAAGACTGATTTTCAGGGTGGGCTGATATCAAAAACTGTGTTGTGTATGCTATGTGTACATTTCTTAGAAATTCTTAGAGGACAGACTATGTTTGTAAAATTGTTTTATATAAAATTTAGCTTAATAGTATGAAAATGGAAAGGCTATGATGATAATATGCAAGCAGGTAGCTAGGATTTTATAATAGATCAGGTAGTTTCAGGTTCATATACCTATACAGATCAAGACATCACTGTCCTAAAATCTGCCTCTTTTGAATATTACATAAAAGGTAGATAAAAAAATATGAACTCTAAGAGGATGCATTCAAAAACAGATTACAAGAGATAATAATCTCCCTAGCCCTGAAGGAAAGCAGTGTGTGAATACTTCAAGAGCATATATTGGCCCTGAGCACCCAGCACTGTTCATACATGCCTAATACAGATTTATTTTGGCACCACAAAGTCCCAGTGTGTTTTTTCAAATATTATTTTCTTAAGGCAAAAATATCAAAGAAGGGAGGCAGAAAATAACCTCAAAAAGCAAGCCCAGGAAGAGAGCTGTCATGTTCTGTGTTTCAACTTCACAAAAGAATTCTGAGTAGAGGTGTGAGGCTTTCAAATCTCTTGTCATTCAGGATATGAAATTCTAATCTAGTGGCACGGCCAGTCGAGGCTCAGACTTCATCAAAGATGCTGACGAGCTGGAACAGGAGGAGGTTCACTTCCCTACTTCTCGTTTCCATCTTCAGCTGGCACCTCACTCGCAGATCATGACCGTCACTTGGCTGTGCAAGCTACGAAATTCCGAGATGGGCAGAAGCATCTGCCAGGTGAAAAGTCACATTACCCTGCCATACCTCAGTCTCCTGTCTTCAGGGAATTGTTGAATTTGATATAAATTCTATTTATAAACTCCTGCAATGATACTTGCATTCATCTTGCACTGTGACATCATTTAGTCATCAATAATTTACGCCTAAAAAATGCATTAAAGGGACCCTGAATGGAAAACAAGAACAAACTAAAATCTCCAAAATATCAATTCAGTCCTCTTACCTTGTTCTTTGATCTGACGAATTTGCTTCACAGTTTCTTTCAAGATTGCACATTTGTCAGGTTTGAAGTTAAAGTTGTCTATATCGTTAAAATTTGCAAATATCAGCTCTGCAAGTTCTTCGATATATTTATTTTCCTGTTCACGATTGCGTTTTTCAGTGCTCCTCTTGGGGCTAAAAAGAAGAAACATATTTTTATTCTGAATTTAAAAAAGAACTACTATGACAAAGATAAGCCTGTTAAGTGCTAATACAAAGATAACCAACAAAAGTTACCTATGTAAACACAGAAATACTTTGGGGGAAAAACGCCTGAATTTGCTCCAAATGTTGCATGCTTTTTTAAAAAAATGGAACTTATCCCAGTTTATTTATTTTTTTATCCCAGTTTATAATTATACATTTCACTTGTGTGATCATTTTTCCAATGTGTTTAATGTTTCCCACTGACTAGGATCAGGGCAACTTTGCTGGCCCCAGTGCCTAGTACAATGCTTGGCTATGGAATGTATGGTTGAGTAAATAAAGGAATGTTTAGAAAAGTTAAAGGACATTATGGTTATAGAAATTTTGAAGTTTATTTAAGATTAGTAAAAGAAGAAAGGGAAGTTAACCTAGTTAAAACAGGAATAAATAAATTTCAATGGTTTTTGGTAAAGCATAAAAATAATGGAAATAAACCTATATAATTTCATAGACTTTTTTAGGATGTTAGTAATTTAACCAAAGAGCCTTTTTAGATAATGCAAGTACCGCTAGAAACAAAAGCGAAACTGACTCAGGATATTTGTTAACTGTCCAAGCTGAATGACATGCAAAATATAAACAAGTGGTCCAAGTTCAACTGAAGTTTTAAAAAGTTAATGGAAAGAAAGAAAAAAGTATTGGCAAGATCTTCTCATTTGAATTCGATCAACAGCAAACTCAAGAGTTCCCTTTGATAATAACGGTGGGCCTTTTCCCCCTCAAGTAGAGTAGAGGGCCCGCTAAAAGACACTCAGACAATACAATATATAAGCAATGCAAGTTGGATAATGTAGCAGCTTTCTGTATTTTTCACAAACTGGCAATATTTTTGTGTAACAGAAATTTATAAAATCTTGTAACTTGTAATACATTCCCATATATTGACCTCTAAATATTAGCTTTATTTTTACCAACTAATAAACCTAAGATGGACTACAATTTTTCCATTTTACAATGGTTACACGATTTGTCCAAGATCACCCAGTGAGTTACTGGTAGAGCAAGGACCAGAATTTGGTTTTCCTAAGTCTCATGTTTATTTCTATATTCTACTCAATTAAGAATAGGGAAAGGGATGGAGTGGCTGGAATTCATGGAGGAGCCAACTTCCCCTTCTGGACCCCTTACACGCACTTCCACCTCCCTCCATCACTCCCCTCCACCATGCCCAAGACAAATAAATGACAGGTAGATGAAGGGGGAGCTGTGTTACAAAGCTGGGAGAGCACAGGGAGAGGGCTGGAGGCGTCCGCCCCACCACTGCTCCAGCACAGTGCTGGCTAAGAGAACACCCCTGGGCTGGAGCCCTCTCCAGTTTACCAAACTGCCTCCTGGAGGAGGGTTCCTAAGCACTACAGGCAGTTTGACAGACAGAAGGTTGCGGTTAGCCAGGAAGTGCTAGGGAACCTAGAGGCAACATACAGGAGCTGGGATGTGGACAGTGGTGACTTAACAGGATTATTTTGCTTGGCACCTAGAAGGAGAAAAAAAAATATAAAACACTGGCTCTTTGCTCTTTCTCCTTCTCTTCCTCCCTTAATGACTACTTCTAGTCCTCTTCTCTACCATTCTCCGTCTCATTGTTTTACTGGCCATTTAATAGAAGTTGCTGTTTTTATTCAAATTTTGAAGTTATTTGCATGATTTTTTAAATCATTGAAAGAGTGAAGTTTCTCTTCTGCCTTTGTTCCCTATTTCTCTCGTTCCTATCCCCAATATGGATAACAACTCTTACCTGTTTCTAATTATCCTAAAAAAATACAAAAGTAGATTCTTATTTTCTTCCCTTTTTACATAAATGGCAGTACTTCATAAACATTTTCTAAACCCTGTTTTTTCTAACAATATTCTTAAGAGGTTTTTTAATATCAATCCATAAACAGTGTCCACCTTCTTTTTCACAATAAGCTGTGTTGTATTCCAGGTTATGGATATTTAAATAGTTTAAATAGCTCCCTACAAGCTTTTAAGTTTTTCCTAATCTTTTGAGATTATGCACAATACTGTAACAAGTAACCCCAAACATACATCATTTTGCCCACGTAAAAGCATATTGTCAGAAAATTCCTAGAAGAGGAACACTACTAGTTCAGAGAATATGTATTTATAACTTTACAAGATCCTGCTCAATTACCTTGTGTGGAGGCTATAGCAACTTAGATTTCTACTCATAACATATGGCATGGGACTTGACTTGCTTTAAAATTATTTGCTTTACTCACTCAAGAGCTACAATCTTTGCCATCAACTCAAAAACAAGTGGATTTAACATTTAATAAATGTCTTGCTCATTAAAAAAAAGGAAAAAAGAACAATAACAAAATCTTGCCTTTATGACATTCTGTGATAGAACAGAAAAGAAAATGTGAAAAACTCAACATTAAAGAATAAACAGGTTTTAAAAGCCAAGTAGTACACAGAGGATATCAGAAGAATAGGTTTCCTCTTCTTTAATGAATAATAGGATCAGTAAATGATTATCATCTCCAAAACTGTCAGCTAAATAATACATATTCAATTAACTGTCAAGGAGAAAAAAACAATCACAATATTTAAATCAGGTGTAAAATCAATGCTACAATATCAAAGAAGCATGCATGTGGCTTTCATGGGCAATAATCATTCTGTTTTGAAGCAAGACTCTAACCTGGGTCCGAGCTGGTCAGGACATTCCTTGCGCTTTCTTGACTCTGCCCTGGACGGGTCAGAGGTGTTTTCTCCCATCCCACTCATCTTGAACACATATCAGCAACTAAAACAGAAAACACAGGAGGAAAGTGAAAAGAGCTGATGATCAAGTGTCTGATCAATTTACCAACAATGAAAAAACTTTGACTTCAATCAGAAATTTGACAACAGTTTTGACAGATGTGCATGTATAACTTCTAACAAAAGGTTGCATTTTTTTTACCTTGCTAAAAGGTTAAGCAAATGTAAAGGCTACCATTGAAAACAAAAACAAAAACAAGCCTACCTCACTGGAACCATACTCTTTAACCACGAGTTGTATTTCATCAGCACCATGAACCACAATCTGCTAGCTCTGGGTTTCTGCTACCAGCCTCCAGTTTCAGGAGCAATCTTTCACCATGTGGAAACTACAGGTGTTGTAAGGGGCCCCTCCCAGTCTCTGTTTTGGGTTGGCCAATGTGAAGTCTGTGCTGCAACTGCTCAGCCACGACAGACAGCCCGGGAAGAGGCAGTGCCACAGCACTAAGTCAAATGTTTCCAAATCTGAACAGGGAGATATGACACCCCTCTCCTAACCACGCACAAGGCCTCCCTAAACAATGGCCCTCCAACAGGAAGTTCCTGCCACCCTGCTCCTTCCTGAGTGCTCACAGAGGGCAACTCACTTAACTGAGCACACAACCCAGCCATGGTTTACTCTCTCACATCCCTGACTCCCTCCCTCCAGGGATTCACCCAAGGGTTTTGAATGCACTAAAAAAATCAGGTAACATCACTGACCCTAATGGAGGAAGACAACTACTGGCTCCTGCTGGCTAAATTCCTTCCAGAGGAAAATAAAAGGGCAAATAAGAAGAGAATCAGCAAGTTCACACTGGTCATCATTAGCAGAACCCAAATAATATTTAAATATGCAAAGACCAAGAGCAATAGAAGTGGAGTTCTCAACAAACTAAGCAAAGGGACTAACGAAGATTTTGAGGACAGGGAAGATAGTTGTTATTCAAGGTGCTCAATAACTGCTTAGCCCTCCAAAATAAATAAATAAATAAATAAATAAATAAATAAATAAAACCTCAAAAGGCTTTAAACAGTATTGAAAATATTTCCTAGAGTTTTTCTATGCTGTTTCCCTCTTCCTTCTGTCCCCCAAGTTGCTAAGATCACCTTCATTGTCCTTTACTTTGTATAATGGCCTTTCTCTCTTTACAGATTGGAAAAATCAGAGGGAAGGGCAAGAGAGTAGAAGGTCAAGGATTTGAGGAAGATACTAGACAGCCAAAGGTTCATCAAGCGCAAGGAAAAAGAGGAAGGTGAGCTAAGAAAATACCGCCTGAGAGTGACCATTGCATTGCTGTTACCTACCCATCAAATGGACCAGCTGCTCCCCTCCACATAAGCTGGGATGCTCAGTCTTACTACACTCTTTCCTTCTGGCCTCAACTCCAACCCAAGGAAGCAGAGGAGTTAGGTTTTTTTTAGGAGTCACGTGTAAGTAAGAGGAAGAAACACTGTAGCAGCTGAGGGAGGCTGCACCAATTGCACATTGTAGTCACGGGTCACACAGGAGGGACAGTATCTAAAAGCTAAAGCCTGAGCTTCCTGCTGCTGGGAGCAATGTAACACAGTCCCAAGGTCCCATGCTGTCGTCACAATTTTGGGCTGATAATAAGTATAATCTGTATTTTGTTACTTAGCATTTACTATGTACCCAGAAAAACCAGACTGTGAGAACCAAGTAGAACAGAGAAATAAATGGCCAGCATTCATGTCCAAGGCCACCACTTGGTGGGACCTTAAGAAGCTGTCTCTCCTGCCATAACGACCAATTCTGTCAAATGAGGGTATTCAGTAGCATAGGGCCAGTGAGAGGACTAGCAAATGGCAGAACCAGGATCGACACTTAGGCTGACACACTCCTGTTCTTCACTGAAATGTATGGCAAAGGGTCTCTCGTCAAATACAGCATTCCTCCTCTAATCGCAGTCACAGGTCACATGAGGGAAGCAGCGGGACCTGGACTGCACCAGCATCCTCACTTGACTCCCCCCCTCACCTGAACATCATTCACTCATCCAGTCTGCCTGCATGCCTGCCTGCCTGCCATGGTATGCCAGGCTTACTGCTGCAAGGAGCATGAGGAGGAATGTCACTCTCAAGAAGAAAACAAGGAGAGGGGGAGATAAATTCTTATATAGAAAACCTAAGTAAAAGTAAGTGAAGGTGTTACACAATGGTATGTACTCCTCTGTACTGTGACAGACATTCAGGAAAGAAGAACATTTTGCCTGCCAGCATGGAGGAGGCACTGCACTAGGCCTGAGGAGGCACATGAGTTACAAAGAGGGCAGGGGAGCCAGGTGCTGCTGGAGGCATCAAAGCACAGAAGGCAGAGCAAAAGCCTGGACTGGGCACCAGACCCTTCCCAGATGGTATGCTATGAACACTTGTTTTCTATATTTTTCTGGGAACCATTATTACCAGGGTTTCAATCATGAACATGTAAGAAAAAAATATTATTCATCCAATCTAAGAAAGCTTTTGAACAACAAAAAAATTCCAGGGACTTTTCAGCCTGGAAGTAGCCATCTACAAATCATAAGAATTTAAGTAAAATTTTATCATGAAACTATAACCCTCAGTATACAACAAAGTGCCCCATATAGTAGGTATTATGTGATAAGTTTGTTGATAAAAATGGCTATTGCCCCCGCCAAAGTCTCGCCATGTATCTTAAGAAGTATAGTACTATCAGAAAAATCAGAAAGTTTTTCAATAGACAATTAAAATAAGTGACTGTTTTACTTAAGTTGTATGTTCTCAGTTTTGGGATTTAATATTAGCATTGGCATCATCCACCTTTAAATTCCTCCAATATAGATGCCAATAATTGTGGCTCCGCACGGAGGGGTGGCACTGACGTGTTTCAACAACGGGACTAGAAGATCCAGACTGAAGCAAGGAGCTAATGTTTTCTGGTCTGTGTGTAGTAAAACCACTTCAGCGGACAGCTTATATTTTATTTGTATCTACTGAAGGCTGGATCACAAACCACTATATTCGTAGCTTTAAAACATCATTCATTTCCTTTGGAAGTGCCAAGTTTTCCCTTTTTTATATGATACCTTAAATACATTCCCTCAAAAACCTAAAAATTTCAGCTTTACAAACATGCTTGCTTCATTATTTTTCTGTGTCTGCCCTATACGTCCCCTCTCTGAGCAATTTTCCTGGGCTGTATATGCCCAGAACCAGTTGCCAACCAACCTTTAAACCACCAAAGGGAAAAAAATGGGAGTGGGGTCAGTCTGTAGTTACTGGCCAAGGACAGGCGGATGCACCCTGCCAGCCACGGCCATCAGGTTGGGGATGCCCGCTGCTCCCCAACACTGCTCCTCAACAAAGTGAAAAAACCGACAGGCTCTCAGGCAGAATAAAAAGGAAAGGGAGTGAATTCAGGGTTGGAGCAGGGAAAGGAAGAGGGAAAGCAAGGTGGCAGCAGGCGGCTGTCAGCTCCTGCAATGTCTCTTGCCTGCCACAGGGCCCAAAGTAGATGTGCTCCTGAAGCAGAATTCATGGCCTGTTCTTCAGTGGACAAACCAAATGACAAACAGTGAACCTCATTAACGGGGTGCTCCAATAGAACTGCGCGGCTCCGATCTAGATGACTCTGACTGATATTCTTCAAGCCCTACGTGAGCTCTGCTAGCAATAATGTTAGTGTTTCACCCCAGAATGTGTGGTTGGGGGCTAGGTGAGTTAATTTTTTTTTCCCACTCAAGTAACACAAATGAAAACCAGAGGTAGGTAGATAGGGTAATAGATCACCTAGGTAAACAGACTTATCACTTCTAACATGCAGGTGCACACAGAAAATCATCTAAAATAAAAGAAACTATATGGATGGGTGTGTCTCAATACATTTTTGTAGATCAAAATGAAGTAATACTTTCCAACAAAATGGTAGGAGGTACCATTTTTGTACTGAAGGGTGGCTTTGAAGGTTTACAAATTTCATTTTGTAAGCAGGCCTAAACTAAGAGTTTCTTAAAATTTCTGCATTCACAGGAAATTAAAATTCTTGAGTGTTTCACTCTCAATTCTGAAACTGTTCAATGTAAATCAGAAAAACTGAAAATGACACAAGCAAACTCTTGGGTCGTAACTGATGGTAATTACAGTCATCGAGAACCGTTTCTCCCAGATGTTGGGGAGTTGTAAAAGGACAAGACTGGAAAAGATTCTATTTGTCCCTGCTTGTTATCTACAACAATAGTCCTGCTTTCACTGTGGCAGCACAGCCTCCCCCTCCCACCCCACTGCCCCCAGACCTTAAACAGTTACAGCACAACAACAACAGGGTTGTTTTTTTTTTTTAAAGTAACAATATTCTGGGAGGGATGAACAATGCCAGTTAAATCCTTAGCATAATGACATAAAAGGAAAATAAAATGTGAAACTTCAAAACACACACACACACACACACACACACACACACACACACACAGTATTCTCCTCGCATGGAATTCATCAATGTAACCTATACGCTAATGAAGCTGCTGCTTACAGTACAGTCGTGTCATTGAAGCTGGTTAGTCCTCCAGCATGGATATAAATGATAATGTGGATATTATCTGTTATCAGTGCTGGCCATCTTCCAAACAAGGCCTATAAAACCGTCAGATTTATCATACACTGAACAAATTCAGTAAAAGAACTGGGACAATAATGTTGCTGAAATGCAAACATAACAAGCAGTCAAACATCAGGTGCTTATTGCTGGTTCCAAGAAATATTTTTACAAAGTTAGGCCCTCTCTGAAATTCCTTACTTCGAGCTGAAATTTATAATGACAAACAAAGTGCTGCTGAAACAACTTCCCTAATGAACACCTACTAGAAGAGGAACTGCCTGATAAACCATTCAGTTTTTGATATGGGACCAGAAAGGCCCCCACAGCTTCCAAGTCTTCCAGGTACTTCCTGCTCTCTCTTTACAAGAGAATGGTACGTGGCATTGTGGTGTCATCTGCAGTCTGATTCTTCACAAACTTTGTAAGACTAAGAAATGCTCAAGTAATATTAAAAGTGAACATAAATCTCTGCTTAGACCCGTTCCCATCTCTATTCCATTAAATTCATTATGAAAGGATACTCTCTCAGAGCCCTCCACAGCTCACAAGCCCACAGTTAAAGACACACTAGTTCTTTATCAGAAGTGAAAACATTCGTTCATTCTAAACTTGAAACAGTTTCTCCCTCAAAGTATACTGTGTTGCAGAAGGGATCCCTTCATGTTACAAAAGCAAAATTTCTAGGCCAGACCCTGATAAGTATGAGAAAACACAGTTGTGTCTAATGCTTAAATATACAAAATCTGCTTTTAGGATAGAGAGGCCTGACTGAGAAAGGCAGAAAACAGAGTGGGCCAACCTTGAAAGTCAGTAATACGATATAGCAGTAGAGACATCAAATTGACAGGGAAGGGAAATATTCTTTCCAAACACTGTCAACTGGACAAAATTACCCAAAGCAAACATTATTTTGGCAAGACATCAGCTTTTGGCAAAAGTTAAATGAATATTCTGTGCAGTAAATATGCACATTATGCAAGAATATACTGTTGATTTATACAATCAAGCAAACCAAGAAGCATCACATGTGCGAGTACAACATAAGTAGACCTACGAGGATTTACTCAATGACAGGATGACAGCATGCAGGAAAAAAAAAATCAAACATTTTCTTTCCACTGGCCAAACAAGGCATGCATTTCACACAGTGATAGAAGATGCTATACAATATTTCAAAAATAAATTTTAGCTAGTAAAATAGTATATTATTTCCCCCAAGTATTATTACTTTTTACTAGATTATAAGACCTCTTTAACTTCATCTTTACAGAACACTAGATTGCTTCTTGCTTTTCATACAATAAAGTTTAATTTACCTCACACACTACAGTCTGTATTTACAGATTCAGACTCACTAAATGCCACAGTGATTCAGTGACAGCAGTTGCAAAGTTCTGAGACTCCCTTTATGTAAATCCAGAATAAAAGGCATCTTACTTGCCTTTTAATTAAACTGAGAAAACTCCTCAGTTTAATTTCACAACTTTTGAGCTACTTCCTGTATGTATACCTGACTTTTTAAAATTATATGCAATAAGCCAAACACACACTACTATTACTAGAATATAATTTTTCAATAACACATTAGTAACAGCTTACTGTTGAAAGGGAATGAAAGAAAATAATATATCCTACAACTACACCACTCTGCTCCGAGTGAAATGGCTTCAGTACCTACTTCTCTAATCCTCTCTTACTCCTCGAAACAGTAATAACAGTGTATAAACAAATGTTTACACTAAAAATTCCTTCCTTTTCAATATGTACCACTCTTAGACTTGCTTTTGTATAATGGCCTTAAAGTGGTGTATTAGACAGTGACTCAAAGACATATTCCATTTTCTGACTGAAAGCCAATAATACTCATGAATTTTTTAGCTGGAAGACACTTCAAGATGCCACCGGGAAGACTGTAATAAACACATTAGGCTGCAAATGGGCAGCAGTCACTCTGGAACACATGCTGCAATAGTCAAATAAATGCTAAATTCATGCTCACTGGCTACACAAATATTTTGCTGTAACGTTTCCATCATTTACATCTCTCTTAAAGAAGGAAAAATCCTCTCAAGTCTTCTTTTGCAGAATTCAGTGCAGAATACTTAAAGTAGTGGGGAGCTGATGTAAACTATCATTACCAGCTGGGGGGAATGTCTGGTCTGACATATCAGGGACACAAAATGGTTTCTACTTTCTGAATTCTCACCAGCTCTGTTCCTTAATACAGCCACTCATTGGGCTGCTTGTATATCCACCGACGTCAGTGGTGCTGATACGGCCAGGAATGGCAAGATGAGGTCTTACTAAGGCCTCAAATGAGAAAATGTCCAGGAAAGAAGCTACATTCCTTGCATAATGTAAACATTTCCCTCCCAGTTAAACCGTGTGTACTTAGTCTCTATTAGTATTTGGGAAATCAGTTTTCACTGCCAGCTTAGTATTCTGGAAAGAAGTCATCACACTAAGAATTACAATGTACAATTGTACTTGTGTTTGAGATTCATAGCTTGTCCAGATAAAAATCCAATTATCTTTCATTATTGTGAAATCCATTCTAAATTTCTTTAAGAGATTAACGAAAACTTTCTTATCTATGAGGCAAACTTACTGAAATGGCAAAGACAAGAAGAGTCTATATTTGCATACAAGTATTTCTATTATTTCAGTTGTAAGAGGTTTCTAAACAAATAAGTGAGTGTCTTCTGCCATGTGCTGCTGTTTGATTTGTTTATGCTAACATTTATTGAGTACTGTACTTATGAGTTAAGCACTTTGCATATATTTTCTTGCTTAAAAACCCTCATTTTAATGTTTCTTATGTGTGTGCCATGCACACACACACACACCTCTTACAGATTATCTAACCTCTCTGACCTATTTCCATAAGTAATTTGCCCATGTCACACAGATAGAAAAATAAAGGGACAGGAGTCAAAATCAGGTGTAATCATAATAGCTATCACTTATGGAGTGCTAACCGTCTTGGCAGGCATTCTCTACACACTTTACACATATGAACTCCTTTAGTTCCTGCAACAGCCTATGATTCTCACCATTTCACAGACGAGGAAGCTGAGGTACAGGAGAAGTAAAGTAATCTGACCAAGGCCACACAGTTAGGAAATTTTAGAGCTTGCAAGAGAATTCAATGAATTCCTCAATTCTTAGCTGTTGCAACATGAACACTGAGGAGCCTATACCTTCTTAAAATTAATGTTTAAATGCAGCTGGTATACAGTATTACATTAGTTTCAGGTGTACCATATAGTAACTCAACGTTTATATACCTTACACCTCATTGAGTCTAGTGGTCACCTGTCACTGGGCAAACTTACCAAGGTATTATTGAATATATTCCCCTTGAATGGTGTGTGTGTGTAATGGATTTTAAAGGCACGGTGGAGAGAAACACCAATTTGTTGTCCCACTTATTTATGCATTCCTTGGGTGCATCTTATATGTGCCCTGACCAGAGACCAAAACCTTGGGTGACACTCTAACGAACTGAGCACTCAGTCAGGACTTAAAGCAGGATATTTTAACTTAATTTTATGAACAATGAATACATTAATTTCAACACAATTTTCTTTTTGCTAAAAATGTAGCAGTATCAATGTAAAATACAAAACACTTCTTTCCATAAAAAATGCACATACTTGCCCTGGCTGGCATAGCTCAGTGGATTGAGCGCG
Source organism: Tonatia bakeri (assembly GCA_004024845.1). Taxonomy (NCBI): domain Eukaryota; kingdom Metazoa; phylum Chordata; class Mammalia; order Chiroptera; family Phyllostomidae; genus Tonatia; species Tonatia bakeri. Next base: position 173,185 of record PVIA01000912.1, read on the forward strand.
GGCTGCGAACCAAAGCATCGCAGGTTCGACTCCCAGTCAGGGCACATGCCTGGATTGCAGGCCACGGCCCCCAGCAACCGCACATTGATGTTTCTCTCTCTCTCTCTCTCTCTCTCTCTCTTTCTCCCTCCCTTCCCTCTCTAAAAATAAATAAATAAAATCTTTTTAAAAATGCACATACTTTAGAACCATTCATCTATGCAATCAATAAATAATACACGGGCAACATTGCAGACATAGGAGATACGGCCTTAACAAAAGACAGAAGTCCCTCTTCTCCCAAAGCTCATGTCCTAGTGCACAAAGGAAACCATGCCTCAGCTCATACACAGTTATTTCCTGAAGAGAAATGAAGTATTATTATTATTGAATTATCATTAAGTTATTGAAACAACAAAACCAGCTAGGAATTGTCTCTAGTGTACTAAGAATTCTGAATTTCATTCAAAATAATAAAAGCTTTTTTTCCCAATAGAATTAGAGGTAGTATTTGGTTAATTTCCAAGTCACTTATCAAGAGTAGTTCTAGAAAATGATACCTATTACTTTAATCATTTCACTTTAATTTTAAACATAAAAATATACATGAGCATCAGTGTCCATTGATGCTTGACGCTGTCTTTCTTGCATAAATCTTATCTGTCATTAAGGTATTGTCTACTTTGGCCAATTTTTATTTAAAATAGAGCTACACACTTAAATTCTTATAAGAACTTACGAAGTAATGATTTTTATTATGTTTTCCCAATCTTAGATAGATCTGCTGCGTATAATTATTTGGGAGCAATTTTTGTCCCTTTGAGTTTTTAAAGCATTTTACCTTAGCTTTTATAGAAACATATGTGTGTTTTCAAACTCGTACTTAATCAGTTATACAACATTTAATTAAATTATGCAATTACAATAACAGGTGTAACTGGCATAAACCAGTTTGAACGAGAAGCTGGTTCTTGGTAAGCATGCAAAGCCACTTGTGGAGCAGAAGTGTGGGGTGTCTGCAGTGGCCCACCAGCTCAGGGCAGTAAACAGCAGCATCAGCCCTGTGATTGACGGGGGGATCATGGGCAGGTGGTTGTTCCAGTCTAACAGTCCCAATGGAGGCTGACAAGAAAAGCAGGATTTATACAGAACTAACCTGGAGGCAGAGATCATTCAATCATTCACCAAATATTATATATCTACTAGGTACCATGCATGGTTCTAGGTATTGAGGGGTACGGCAATGAACAAAACAGATTAACTCTTTTGTCTGTGACTCTTATATTCTAAAGAGAAAGGAGAAACAGTAAAACAAACAAAACATTTATTATCTCAGATAGTGATGAGTGCTGTAAAGAAAAATAAGGTATGATTAGGAGAGAGTACAAGGTAGATGGGGGGAGGGGTACTATTTTAAATAGGTGATCAGGAAAGTTCTTTTTTGATAGAGTGACATCTGAGCAGAGATCTTTCTAACAGAACTCAGGATTCATAATAGAATTTCTTTATCATGCAACCATTAAAATAAAATTCATAAAAAGCTATGCAATGTAGTGGCCAAGAGCACATCCTCCAGTGTGAACTTTGGTTTGGAACCCCAGGAATATTAGTTGTGTTAATTATGTTAATTGGTCTCTGTGGACCTAAGTTTCTTCATTTGTAAAACTGCAGAAATAATAATGCATACCTTTCTAAGTTGGCTGAGAGTATGAAATCGAAGGGGCACAGAACAGAGACTGATATCTATCCAAGGCTTATTTAATAAATGTCAGACATTATTGTATGTTGAGTTTAATAGCATGTAAATGTTTGTGGAATAATGTAAGCTGAATACAGTTGGAGAGGAAAATTAATTTATAGGAAAAAAATCAGAAGAAAATTCACCAAAACATCAGTAGTTAAATTTTTTGAATGGTCAGTATGAATGTAATTTAATTTTTGTATGTTCCAAATTTCCTTTCATTAACACATACTGTTAAGCATTTACAAAAAGAAAGAAAGGAAGGAGGAAAGGGAGAGGGAGGCAGGGAGGAGGGAAGTGGCAGAGGGAGAGGGAGAGAGGAAGGCAGGCAGGCTTGGTCTTTTGGACTCATTACATCCTCTCTTCTTTAAGACACTTCTCATGTTTTTTTCTCCTACTGATGTGACTCTTTTAAAGCAAGAGAGAGAAAAAAACTATGTAAAGCACAAACACCTTCCAGCAAAGGTTAGTAAATTGCTCTCCTTCCTTAGGAAAACCTCATCCTTCAAGTTCAGCTGAAAAGCCATCTTCTTTATGAAGGCTTCCAAGATTCCACTGAGAGGAAATAAAGGTTCCCTTCTATTTGATCCCCAGCCACGGTACATAAAATTAAAATAACACTTCTTTCTCCTGTATCCTTAGAGCATTCTCTTGGCACCCGCTGTCCTCGTGAGCCAGCCTTCCCCAGGCCCTAGACTGGTGTACACTGGTGTCTCCCCTCCAGTTTCTGGGTGCCAGAGATGAGGCTTAAGACACTCATTTTTCCCTCCCTTTTCTTATTCATGCTTATTTAACTCCAAACTTTCTTATGAGTTCTTTATTCCTACACAAACAGAAAAACAAAGTAGGGGCAAAACTTTTAAGTGTGTCCCAGGGAAAAAGTGTAAGAGCCAAATTAAATGCTTGTGGTTCTAGAAGAAATAAGGGATATATTATGGCACCTTTTGGAAATTTAAATTATTTTTCCTTACTAGGGTAAAACCTGTACGACGAGTAGTTTTCTGAAATACTCCTTTTAAAAAAAATGTCCTTTCTCTGTTCTTTGCCACTCTTCTACAGAAGTGGGAAATGAGCAAGGAGGAGAACTTGGTTTGGTGGAAGAACTCTTAATTCATTTTTTTTTTATGATACAAACACTTATAAACTTTCTTTTGGTCAGATTATTACAATAACTCCCAGCAGTATTTGCTCTGAGGCAATGGTTGCCATTAAGAATTTAAAAAGGCAGCTCTGGGTGAACAGAGGCCCCTCCCCTGCCCGCCCCCACAGTCCAATTTGGTCTTATAAAAATAAGTCAACTTCACTATTTTTATTTGCAAATAACATACCTACAGAATAATTTACTGAGATTTATTAGAATTTAGAATGCTATTTGTAAGCTTTTGAAATAATTTAAAAATTACCTTTGGTATATGAAAATATGAGCCAAGATGCCTTTTCAAAAGTTGCGTTTTGGTAATTATCAGAATCAAACCTCCTGACTGTAGTTTACGAGAGATATTTCAGCTTCAGTTCCAAACTTGGGACACACAAACAGCTTTCAGAAGTACAATCATGCTGCTATTACGGCAGTTGCACACAGAAGCCCAGGGCTCCAGCTTCGGGATCTGGGGGGCCAGGACTAGTCTGATGAACTTTGTGAAGACCAAAGAGTTGCCCTGGAGAGCTGTAAATGGAGGGTTTTCTCCCCTTTTACAGCTCCAGGGGGAGAGTTACTGGATTTTGTGGAACTAAAATATAACAACTCAAAAATGGTAACTTGTAACTAGCCCTTGGGTAATTAATACAAATTAAGCCCAAATGAGCTTAAAACACATTATAAATAATTTAATGAAGGAAATAAGGGTGGTCAAGAATAGGCAATGAAAAGATTGAAACAAACTCCTTCTATTGTAGAATTTGCTGTTCTCTATCTTTTTAAAAATTAATCCTAAAACATGTTTATATTAAGAGAGTAAAGATAGCTGTTTTGGAAAAACTACACCTATGGATAAAAATCTGGAAGACTGCTGGCACCTCATTTAACCATAACAGATAAGTAATAAGCATGAAATAAAACTTTAAAGAAAGTAATTGCTTGACATCTTAGAAAGAGCTAACTACATTCCTTTTGTCTGGTATTCAAATCAAAAGGATACACATTCATTAAGCTGAACCATGAATCCTGGTTACAACTGGGCCAGATGATGTGAAGAAAACTATGCTAGCTATCAGAGATATCACAACACATATATGCTCATAACACAGGCATGTGATTTCTTTAGTTTGGTATTTTGTTTTTAAGCCAATGTTTCAAAACCTAGAGGAATGACTACTACTTAGGGCAAAAACATATTTTAGCCCTGGAAAATTAAGTTTTATAAGGTTAAGTTACTAATTGGGTATCCTTTTGGTATTAAAAATATAACTTAAATTAGAGGGTTTTAATTTAAAAACTGATTTGCATTTCTTTCCTTCTGATGTTTAACTGCATCGATAATCACTGAGGACCTGCTGAGGACGAAGTACTACATTCAGTGGACACTGCAATACAATCACTGAGTAAGAAACAAAACTCATCTGGAGAAATCAAAGATTTAGGAGGAGAAACAAGTATGGAATAACTGACAAAGAATACTGTATACATGAAAAACATAAAGGACTAATGGGGGAGAATACTTTTTGTTGTGGGGAGCCTTGGCAAAGATTTTATGTTCACCAGCCTTGGGTTTTAAAGAATGATTACAATTTTTTTGAATTGTTAAAATATATATTCTCTATCATATACCTTTCCATTACCATTTAGTTCACTTATCACCCCCTCCCCCCAGCAATCACCACACAGATTTTATGAATGCCAGAGTTGGGATTTAAAGAATGAGTACAACGTTCAAAGTGAAGCTGGGTGATGGGTGAGATACTACCTGAAAGGCATGAATAAGGGAGTAGTTAATACTGAGCAAGGCTGGGCTGGACTTGCTGGGTGAGGCTGCATGGCCCTGTGACTTGACCCTGGGGAGCCTGGATCTTTCACTTCTCCTCCAGCCTCCTTTCCTCCCAGCTTTCTGGGAGGTCCTGGTGATGGTGCTGGCTGCACCCCACCTAAACAGGCAGGCACAGAATTCTGCTCTCATGGTGTCATCTAGGCACACTCTAGCCCCAGACAGGGTGACTGAATGAGAAATAAATCTTCTGCAATTTGATGCCTGCTGAGGTTTACAAAATACTCCCCTAAACTTTACAGAGAAATTTCCTTGCCCAATAAGTAACCTAAATCAGACTAACTCAAGTTTAATTCTCTTCTCCTCTGACAGAGAAGGAAGGAGATAGGCAGAGTACATTTTATTCACTGAATTCATTTATTTACCATGTATTTAACTAAGTATCTAATTTGTAGAGTCAGACTATAGAAAACTTTAAATGCTACAGTCCGTGATAGTTCCTGTTGATTTAATAAACCATGGGCTCATAAGGGAGCTCCCATAAGACTGTCAGCTGCTCTCTCAAGAGAATCATTTCGGGCTAGAAGGGATTGGAATGAAATATTCAAAGTGATGAAAAGGAAGGACCTACCATTAGGCAGGATAGATAGCAAACAAAGGCAGTGAGGAGGCAGAATACATGACTCACCCACTGACTCAGCTGTCCTTGAAATTCTATGTATCTTTCACATTATCTGGGAAAGAAAGCCTTTGAAACTGTGCTTTCATCCTAAAGCCTGAAAGGCCAGAAAGGGCCCACAGTGCCTAGAGGAAGAAGCCCATTAATATCTTTGGGTACTCACACCCCAGCCTGGAAAGCTAGCACCAGCTTTACCTGTCAATCAACATGTAACTTCTTCACCCCCATTCCATCCCGCCAACTATATAAGTCCTTGAACAAAGGACTTGGGGCTTGGCAGGCTAGGTGCTCTTGACTCTGTGACACCTGGCCTCTAGCCATGTGCATATTTGCCACCCCAGCCCATGGCCACCCTTATCCTGCTTCACCCTGAACCTATGTTTTTCAGTCCCTCATCCCCACCTTAGCTAGGGCCCTTCTCTTGCATGAGAACAGATCACCAATAAACCTTGCTTGCATACTAACAGACTTGCTGATTCTTTATTATTACACTGGTGAGAAGAATTGAGTTTCTGGGAGTCTCTCTGATAACACTACAACCAACAATAAGACTATCATTTAGAACCAAAGGACAGAAAAAGGGCTTCTCAGGCAAGAAAAAACTAAAGGAGTATGTCATCACCAAGGCAGCAGTATGAGAAATGTTCAAGAACTTGCTTTAAGAATTATTATAGAAGAGAAAAAATAAAAAGGAAGAAAGCTAAAAATGAACAAAATGGCAATAAATACATACCCATCAATAATCACTTTATTGATAGGTATGTGGCTTAAATGCTCCAGTCAAAAGACAAAGAGTAGCTGAATGGATGGATAGGAAAGCAAGACCCATATATATCCCGTTTTACAAGAGACCCACCTCAGAACAAAATACACACAAAAACTGAAAGTAAAGGGATGGAAAAAGATATTTCATGCAAATGGAAATTTAAACAAACAAACAAAAAAGCTGGGTTAGTAATACCCTATCTGAAAAAAAGAGATTTTAAAACAAACGATATAATACTCCTACTATAGGACAAAGGACACTCCATAATGATAAAAAGAGCAACCCAACAAGAGGATGTAACTCATAAACATTTATGCACCCAATCAATGGAGGAACACCTAAATATGTAAAGCAAATCTTAATGGATATAAAGGGACAGATTGACAGTAATAGTTATAGCACAAAATTTTAACACCCTATTGACATCAATGAACAGATCTTCCAAATAGAAAATCAACAATGAAACGGTGGCCTTAAATGACATACTAGATCAGATGAATTTAATTGATATCTTCAGAGCATTTCACCCATAAGCATCAGAATACACATTCTTTTTAAGCACACATGGAACATTCACTAGCACAGACCAAATGTTAGGACACAAGCCAAGTCTCAATAAATTTAAGAAGACTAAAATCATACCAAGCATATTCTCTGACCATAATGGTATGAAACTAGAAATCAACCAGAGAGGGGGAATGAAAAATACACAAAATCATGGAGACTAAATAACGTGTTACTAAATAACGAATGGGTTAACAATGAGATCAAGGATGAAATCAAAAGTTAACCTTTAAAGCAAATGAAAATGAGAACACAACTCCAAAACTATGAGACACACTGAAAGCAGTCCAAAGAAGGAAATTCAGAATTACAGGCTTACTCATAAAGCAGGAAAACTCTCAAATAAACAATCTAACTTAAAGGAACCGGAAAAAAACAACAACGAAGTCCAAAGTCAGTAGAATGAAGGACATAATAAAGATCAGAGGAGAAATAAACAAAGTCTAAAAAAATAATTCAAAAAAGTAAATAAAACCAAGAGTTGGTTCTTTGAAAAGATAAACAAGACTGACAAATTTTTAACCAGACTCACCAAGAAAAAAAAAGAGAATCTAATGAATTCAATTAGAAATGAAAGAGGAGAAGTGACAACTGACATAAAAAAATACAAAGGATTTCAAATGTTACTAACAACTATATATCAACAAATTGAACAATCTAGAATAAATGTATAAATTCCTAAAAACATACAGTCTGAATCAGGAACAGTTAGAGAACCTGAATAGACAAATTATAACTAGTAAAATTAAAGCAGCAATCAAAAAACTCCCAACTATTTAAATAAGCCCTGGACCAAATGGCTTCATAGGTGAATTCTACCAACTATTCAAAGAACTAACACTTATTCTATTCCAAAAAAAAAAAAAAAAAAAAATTTGAGGAGGAAAAACTCCCAAGCTTATTTTGTGAAGCCAGAATTATCTTAATTCCAAAACCAGATAAAGATACTACCAAGAAAGAAAATAATAGGCCAATATCCCTGATGAACATAGATGCAAAAATCTTCTACAGATTATTAGCAAACCAGATCCAGCAACATGATCAAGTGGAATATATTCCAAGGATGCAAGGTTGGTACAATAATCACAAATCAATGAATACAATACACTACATAAACAAAATGAAGGATAAAAACCATATAACCATATCAATAGATACAGAAAAGGCATTTGATAAAATCCAGCACCCATTTATAATAAAGCCCCTAATAAAGTGAGAAGAGAAGGAATATACCTCAATGTAATAAAAGCCATATATGACAAATCCATACTTAACATCATACTCAATGAAAAAACTAAAAGCATTTTCCTTAAGATCAAGAACAAGACAGGGATGTCTGCGCTCACCTCTCTTATTCAACATAGTGCCAGAATTCCTGGCCACAGCAATCAGACAAAAAACAAAAAACAAAACAAAACAAAACAAAACAAAAGCAATAAAAGACATCCAAATGGGAAAGAAATAAGTAAAATTGGCATTATTCTCAGATGACATGGTATTGTATACAGAAAACCCTAAAGACTCCACCAAAAAGCTACTAGAGTTAATAAATCAATTTGGCAAAGTAGCAGAATACAAAATTAACATTCAGAAATTGGTGGCATTTCTCTACACCAATAATGAATTATCAGCAAGAAAAACTAAAAAGAAAAAATCCCTTTTACTATTGCAACATAAAAAAAAATAGTATACTAGGAATAAATTTAACCTAGGAGTTAAAAGACTTGTACTTAAAAAAACTATAAGACATTAAAGAAAGAAACTGAGGAGAATACAAATAAGTGGACGTATATACTGTGTTCATGGATTGGAAGAATTAACACCATTAAAATGTCTGTACTACCCCAAGCAATATATAGATTCAACCCAATTCCTATTAAAATATCAATGACATATTTCACAGTTCTAGAATGAATAATTCTAAAAATTTATATGGAACCAAAAAAGACCCTAAGTAGCCACAGCAATCTTAAGAAAGAAAAATGTTGGAGGGATTACAATACCTGACATCAAAATATACTGCAAGACTACTGTAATCAAAACAGACTGGTACTGGCATAAGAACAGACACATAGATCAATGGAGCAGAACAGAGAGCCCAGAAATCAACCCATGCTTATATGGTCAATTATTATTTGGCAAAAGAGGAAAGAGCATAAAATGGAATAAAGACAGTCTCTTCAACAAATGGGGTTGGGAAAACTGAACAGCTAACATGCAAAAAATTAAACTAGACCCCTAGGGTAAGAGAAACAAAGGAAAAAATAAACAAATGGGACAACATCAAGCGAAAAAGCTTCTGTGCAGCAAAAGAAACCATCAACAAAACGAAAAGGGAACCCACTATATGGGAGAACGTATATGCCAATGATACATCAAATAAGGCATGTATTTCCAAAACATATAAAGAACTTGTACAACTCAACACCAGGAAAACAAACAATACAATTAACAACTGGAAAAAGGACTTGCAACACTTCTCTCAAGAGGACATATGAATGGCCAACAGACATATGAAAAGATGCTCAACATCACTAATCATCAGAGAAATGCAAATTAAAACCACAATGAGATATCACTTCATACCTGCCAGCATGGCTACCATCAATGAATCAACAAACAACAAGTGCTGACGAGGATGTTAAGTAAAGGGAACCCCTGTCCATCGTTGGTGGGAATGCAGACTGGTGCAGCCACTATGGAAAACAGTATGGAGTTTCTTCAAACAATGAAAAATGGAGCTGCCTTTTGACTCAATAATCCATCCCACTTCTGGGAATATACCCAAAACCCCCAAAACACCATTCAGAAGAATATGTGCACCTCTATATTCAGAGTAGTGTTATTTACAATAGCCAAGATCTGGAAATAGCCCAAGTGCCCATCAGTAGATGAATTGATAAAAAAGCTGTGGCACACCTCACAATGGAATACTACTCAGCTGTGAAAAGGAAGAACACCTTTCCTTTTGTGATGGCATGGATGGACCTGGAGATTATTATCTTAAGGGAAATAAGCCAGTCAGAGAAAGACAAATACCATATGATCTCACTTAGATGTGGAACCTAATGAACAAAATAAATTGACAAACAAAATAGAATACAGAGACATGGACACATGGAACAGACTGACAGCTGTTGGGGGGGGTAGGGGGGCAAAACTGGATGAAAGAAGGTGAAGGGATTAGCCAAAGAACATATATAATGACAATCAGATATACAGCACAGTGTGGTGATGGCCAGAGGGAAGGGGGTGGGGCAGGAGATGGGTGGAGGCAGGCAAATGGGTTGAAAATGGGGACATCTGTATATGTCAATAAAATAAACAATAAAAATAAACAATAAATAGCAGTATGTACAATAAAAAACAGTATATACAATAAAAATAAAGGGGGAAAAAACTTGGGCTCAATGAAAAGTCTTGAGTCAGAGGTAGTAAAATCACAGTTATGCTAGAAAGATCAAAGATCAGCATGGTAGAATCATAAATGACACTTCTGGCAGTGTAGAGAGGAGCTGAAGACTAGCGAACAGGATATTGCAAAAGGCCACACATGGTGTGATTTCAGTTATATGAAATATCCAGAATAAGCAAATCCATAGAAACAGAAAGTAGATTAGTGGTTGCCAGGGGCTAAGGGGAAAGGGAAATGGGGAGTGACTGCTAATTAGTACAGGGTTTCTTCTTGGGTTGATGAAAATGTTCTGAAACTACAGTAAGTCGATGGCCAAGCAACTTGAAAATTAAAAACCACTGCACCCTTTAAAAATGTGAATTTTATATTACATGAATTATATCTCAATAAAGCTGTTATTAAAAACAAAAAACAGCAAAGAACAACAAAAGTCCCAAAGCTGATGCTGGTAACCTGGGAAAATCGTGGAATACATGGATGGCTTGCAAGTATATAGAAAACACGTTGACGGTTATTATGAGCAAGAATTGTTCTAACAATAGTTTATTCAAAGTGAGTTTTTCTTGTTCTAGTTGCCAGAAGATTAGAGTAAAAGTTTTAAGTTGTATTTTTGCTTAATAAAAGTTATACATGTTTATAGTGGACAATTTAGAAATACAAAATGCTAAAGAATAAAATTGCATGTATTTCTACCACCCAGAGAATCACCATTAACTATAAAAAAATTTCTGCTCACTATTTTAAAATACATTGTATGTATATATACACTTAAACAAAACTGTATATAGTTAGCACTGCCTAATGATGGGAACACATTCTGAGAAACGTGTCATTAGACAATTTCATTATTGTGCAAACATCAGAGAGTGCACGTACACAAACCTAGATGGGGTAGCCTACCATACACCTAGGTTAGATGGACAGCCTACTGTTCTAGGCTATAAGCCTGTATAGCAGGTCAGTGCATAAAACGACACAAGATTAAATCAAGCCCAAGAGAAAATGATGTAATTGAGACTCAGTAAACACAAAGATTTGCGGGGTTGCTGCCAGCATAACATGGCACACTGTTTTACAGAAAAGTGTATTGTATTAGTAGAAAGAGTATGTTCTAAAATAACAATAAAAAGTACAGTATAGTAAGTACATAAACCAGTACAATGGAAATTTATCATCACTATGAAGTATCATGCATTGGACATAATAGTATGTGCTATAATTTTATATGACTGGCAGCACAGTAGGTTTGTGACAACAGCATATGAGTAACATGCTGTATATGATGTTACAATGTCACTAGGTGATAGGAATTTTCCAGCTCCATACAGTCTTATGGGACCACAGTTGTATATTTGGCCTGCTGTTGACTGAAATATTGTTATGCAATCTATGACTATTAATCATTTCATAGATTTTTTTTGCTTTTTCTTAATGTTATACACTAAAATTTTCCATGATATTAAGTGTCTTTATAAACATATATACCGTATTTTTCGGACTATAAGATGTACTTTTTTGGAGGATGGGGGTGGGGGACCACATTTTTTGCTTCAAAATTTTTTCTCCCTATTTTCCTCCTCTAAAACCTAGGTGTGTCTGGGGTCCACACGCACCCAGATGGGGGAAAAATTTTTGAAGCAAAAAAATGTGGTTAAAAATTACGTCTTATAGTCTGAAAAATATGGTACTTTTAATCCTCACCTAAGGACATTTCACTAATTTTAGAGAAAGAAGAAGACAGAGAGAAACACTGATCGGTCAACTGTGCCACCCCCCCTGCTCCCCGGATGTGTCCTGACCAGGGACTGAACCAGCAACCTAGGTATGCACCCTGACTGGGAATTGAACCCTCAAACCTTTGGTGTACAGGACGACACCCCAACCAACTGACCTACCTGGCCAGGGCTAAACATAATTTTTAATGGCTCTATGACATTCTATCATGTGAAGATATTATGAAATATTTAATCACTTTTTATAATTATCTTTCTCCCATATTTTACTTCTATAAATAACACTGTGACAAATATCTTTCTTTTATATACATACTGTCCACATTTCTGATGATTAACAATAATCAACAGTTTCAATACAATGTAAGAGTCTCAGAAATGTAATCACTAGCCCTGACCAGTGTGGTTCAGTTGGTTGGTCATGGTCCCACACAGCGAAACATGACTGGTTCGATTCCTGGTGAGGGCACATGCCTAGTTTGTGGGTTTGGTCCCAACAGGGAACATGCAAAGAAGCAAACAATCGATGTCTTTCTCTCTCTCTTTCTCCCTCCCTTCCCCTGTCTCTAAAAGTAAATAAAAATCTTTGAAAAAAATGTAAATTACTAAACCAAAAGTTGTGATCCTATTTAAGTCAATCTATGAACACTGTCAAATTATTTTCCAAAAAGGCTATATTAATTTACAACACCTCAGGAGGGTATGCAAGTTAGCATCTCACCAGAATTCACAATATTAATAGGCATTATGATTTTTAAAAATACTTGGCTAATGTGAAGATTATGGCATATTATTTCATAATTTAAACTGATTACTAATAACTATCTTTAAAATGTTTGTAAGCATTTCATTTTTACTGTGATAAGAGAATGCTGAGTCAGGGACATGGCTTAGAAACAGTATGTTCATGTCTGCTAGGCTTGTGACATACTGCTATTGTGGAGCCGGAGGCAAAATGTGGGTGAGTTCTGCTGGTGGTTCCCACTCAAATTTGACGGCTAATGAAGCAAATGAAGAGTTTTTAAAAACTGGATTTCCTGGATCTGCCCCAAACCAACCAAACCAGAATCCATGGCAGAAGGACCCTGGTGGTCAGTGGAAGTCTGCCCAGCACAGACTAGAAAGGAAGAACTACTGGGTTGGATGACAATGGAGAATTGAGCAAGGCTCATGGAATAAGATCCTTGATGTTAGGTAACTGATAACAAGATGAACTTTTTGAACATCTTAATATCAGCAGCCTAGAAAAAAGGGTCTGAAGCAGCATGATGACATCATTTATTCAGTATCTTTGCATCATTAAAATAATGTGAACACCTACAAAACAATAATAAAACAAAAAAAATATCCAACACTTCAAGTATTCAGATTTGGTTAAAGATGAAATTTCCTTGCATTTGGTTACCACCCATTCTCGTTTTTTTAAAAATCTTCACCTGAGGACAGGTTCTCTTTCAATTAATTTTAGACAGAGAGGAAGGGGAGCGGAGAGAGAGGAAAGGGGGTAGATAGAGAGAGAAACACTGATGAGAGAGAAACATCAACTGATTGCCTCCCACATGCTCCCCGACTGCAACCCAGGCAGGTGCCCTGACGGGGAATGCAAGCAGCAATGCTTAGGCGCACGGAACGAAGCTCCAACCAACTGAGCCATATGGCCAGAGCACTACCCATCATTCTTACTCCTCCTTACGTCTCAAGCTCCTCCCCTAATACCTTTCTGGGTCTCCTGACAGGATTTCCTGCAGTCCATTCCAGTAGGAGTGGCTTGTTCTCTCATTACACACATAGGCCTCACATAAAAATGTCATTTCTTTGAAACCCACACAATAGAACACCCTCTATGTTCTGCCCTGAAGTTTACCAACATTCCACTTGACCCTCCACATTTACTAAAAATGTTGACATCGGTTAATTCTTTGTCTCTATCCTAAATCTGGTCATCACCCTGAGTTATTTCTATGTGGATGAGCTCATACCTATCTTCACAGGTCCTTGTCCATCTCAACTCCAACAAAATTCACCTCCATTTCACTTTAATCACTGCCTCCAAAGATCACACCCTGAACCTTGTTATCACCCAGAACTGTTGCAACTTGAATGCCACATTTTGTCCACGACCTCTCAAGACACTAGCTTTCTTATTGCCTTTGTCCTCAATAACTATTCTTAGAACTTAAGTTCCATGCCCCTTTCCCTCAACTCCTTTCCTTCCCTACCTAGATAGATCCACCACCAGCCCCCTAGAATCCTCAGTTCTCTTTCACACACCTCTCACATAATTCATTCTGTAAAACTCCCAAGATTTCTCTACTTTGTGAGTGGGAAGCTGAGCACTGATGCAGAAAATCATACAGTAAAGAGGCCAATGTCCTGATTGGTGTGGCTCAGTGGGTTGAGCACTGGCCTGCAAACCACAAGGTCACCAGTTTGATTCCCAGCCAGGGCACATGCTTGGGTTGTGGGCCGGGCCCCCAGTTGGGGGCTTGCCAGAAGCAGCCAATGGGTGTTTCTCTCTCACATGGATGTTTCTCTCCCTCTCTAAAAATTTAAAAATATAAAAAATTAAAAAATTCTTTTAAAAAGTGGCAGAATGGCCCCTCAGACATTTCAAGGTTTCTAAAGTTGCCTTAGACTCTGCCTGTCAATCCTGTTCCTTATTCTCAAGTCAGCTCCATCTGTTTACCCCGACAATTATTTCCAGCTCTTACCACTTCTGCAAATGACTGTTCGATTTGATTCAATTTGATGTCCTGCTAACTTAAAGACCTCCACCGTTATGTTTTACTTGACTCCTGGAGTCCCAGAGGGTGTGTGATTCTTCTTGTAAATTTCAACCATTCCAACCACATTTTCTATTTCCCTCCCCACCTTCTTTGAGACTTGGTTACACAGCTCCTCTTTACCAAATTTTCAACCTCTTCCTCTCTGCTTTAACCTACAAGCATCCTCAGGTCATTTGCATCCTTGAAAAGCAATGCCCTGAGTCTGAATCCTTTTCTAGCAACTATCCAAGTTTTACATCTTTCCTTCACATCCAAATCCACCCACAGACTAGTCTGTGGTTCCTTCCCCCCAACACTTGAGGCCACAGAACTTAGATTTCAAGTAGAAAGATATTTTTTTATTTTAGAAAGACAATATCTGGCAAATATTATATTTCAAAACATTCCCACAGGGGCCTGTAGAAGCATTCTACAATCAAACTCAATATTATTTGTGCAGTGAAATGTATGAATATTCACAGTAAGTGGGACAAATGATGATTATAAATCATCTCACATCCATTCAGGTCAGGCTTTACTGCCAAATGACTTTCCATTTTCCTAGTTTGCTGAATTTTGAGATTCAAATAAGGAGCTATAGGCCTGTAGTTTATTCCCATTCATTCCCTCCCACCCACACCACGACCCACAATTACACTTCTTCCCCCATCACCCAAGGGGATTTGCCCTCCCTGGTTTTCCATGACATTTGAATGTTGAACCTACAGAAATTCTGGTATACCATCTGCTATGCCACCAAATCTCTCTGCTATGTTCATCACTCATGATCACATTCCCCCAGTGATTCCTCCTTGAATCTCTCAATTCTGAGGTTCCATTCTTATAGGCCTCTTCTCTGTTTAGTTATGCTTTTCCATCTCTTTTACCACATCTTCTTCTTCAGAGTTATACAGGTCTCCATATCAACCCAATACCCACCTTGATGTCTTCCTTAAAAAAACTTTTTAAAACAGTTTTATTAAGGCATAATTTACAAGCCATAGATTTCACCCTTTTAACCTCTACACATCAGTAGCTTTAGTCTAATCACAGAAATGTGCAGCCGTCACCACCTCCAATTCCACATTTCCTCACCCAAAGGAAACCCCATACCAACAATGTAATCACCCCCCTTGCCCAGGGGGCACTACCACTCTCTGTCTCTACAGATTTGCCTAATCTGGATATTTCCCATAAATGGAACCATATACACATGTAGTCATTTGTGTCTTACTTTTTTCAATTAGAATAACAATTTCAAGGTGCAGCAATATTGTAGCGTGTATCAGTATTTTCTTCCTTCTCTATGGCCAAATACGCCAATGTATGGATATACCAAATTTCGTCTATCTACTCACCAGTTGATGAAAACTTGGGCTGTTTCTACTTTTTGCTGTTAAGAATAACGCTCTATGGATATCTGTGTACAAGTCCTTGCACAGATGTATACTTTGAATTCTTTAGACTATATTCCTAAGAATCAAATTGGTAAGTCATATGGTAACTCTATTTAACTTTTCACAAACTACCCAACTACGGCAGGTAGAGTCTATCTGATAGACCATTTTATTTTCCCACTAACATAACTGTCCCACGGTTCCAACTTTTCTACAGCCTCGTCCACACTTGTTATTTTCTTTTTTAATTTTAACAATCCTAGTATAAAATGGCATCTTATTGTTACTTTGATTTGTATTTCCCTAATAACTAATGATGATGCTGGGCATCTTTCCGTGTGTTTATTTGGCCATTACATATCTTCTTTGGAGAAATATCTATTCAAATCAGTGTCTATTTTAAAATTATGTTCTGCAGTGAATCTGTTAGAACCACTGTGGAGGTATGAACTGCTCTGAGAATCCAATCAAAGCTAAAAAGTAAAACCACATATGTACAAAATAAGCCATACAATTCTCCCGAAAAATCACTAACCCACTGAGGCGATCATTTGAGGACCCTCCAGATTAAGCACTTGTTCTACGCCATAAGTTCGTACCTAAGGCTGCATACTTAAAGATCGGCTGGGGAGCTTTTTAAAAACACAATGTCACTATGTGATCCAGCAATTCCACTTCTACGTATAGACTGAAAAAAACTGAAGCAGGGACTTAAACAGATACATGCACATCCGTATTCACAGCAGCATTATTCAGACTTACTTATATAAACTAAACTTTATTATAGTGTGTATGTGTAGAAAAAAACATAGTATGTATAGGGTTTGGTAGTATCCACAGTAACAGGTATCCACTGGGGGTCTTGGAACATAACCCCACAGATAAGGGGGTGCACTGCACACACTACTACATGGATGAGCCTCAGTAACAGCATGTCAACTAAAAGAAGTTAAACACAAAAAGCTACATATTATGGCTACACTTACATAAGGTACCTAGAATGGTAAATTTTACAGAGCCATAAAGTAGAATTGAGGGAACCTGGGGCTGGAAAGAAGGGAAAATAGGAGTTTTTAATGGGTTAAGAGTTTCTGTTTGAAATGACAAATATGTCCTGGGACTGCGGGGTTGGGAGCAGGGGAGCGGGGGCAGGAGATGAACAACACCGTGAGTGTGCTTCGTGTTACAGAACCGCACACTTGAAAATAGTTAAAATGGCCACCTTTATGTTATGTATACTTTACCATAATTTAAAAAAAAATACATGTTGACAAAAAAACAACCAAACAAAAACATGACCAGGACACCACTGTAGGCCCATTAAATCTGAAATTTTTGGTGTGGTTTGATCATCAGTATTTTGCTTAGGGGCTCTCTAGGTAATTCAAAAATACGAACAGGGCAAGAACTGCTCCTTTACTTCCATGGTTTCCCAAATCTTTAGCCTTCACCTCTCAAAGTTCCCACCTCAAAACTCCAGCCAGGGCTCAGTTCACAGAACTGAGCTCAACCATCCCTCCTCCCCACCCCGAAACGGCCTCCGCGGAAAGAGCACCCATGCACTGAACATCATCCGTAGACTGTGGTATTCTCCCCGTCAAATAATCAACAATGTCACTTTGCCTCTTAAAAGATGCTCTCACCTTTAACAGGAACCTAAATGACAAAACAAAGAAACAAGCAAAATATAGTCAAAGACAGCTGAAATAGTGAACAGGCTGACAGTGACCAGAGGGGAGAAGGGAGGGAATTTCAGGGGAGAATGGGAAGGGTTTACAGGAACAAATATAAAGGACACACGGACAAAAACTAGGGGGGGTGGAAATGAGAGGGAGGTGGGCAGGGATGGGTGGGCAGGCTGGGATGGGAGTAAAAGACAGAAAACTGTACTTGAACAATGATTAAAATAAAAAAAAGTATTCTCCAGTTTCCCCCTCGTCACTATGATAATTACTACTGCTTTTGGTTCCGGTCTTCATCATCTCTTACCGAGATTAGCTAACATAAGTTTCCTTATTTCCAGATAATTTCCCTGCTTAAAACCTTCAGCAGTCTCCACTCCATCCAAGGGGAAGTCTAGGCTGCCTCAAGTGTCGCCTAAGTTGCCTGTGATGCAGTCCTCACCCACTTCTCCAGGCTCATCTCCAACCCCACTGTCTACCCTGGCGATGGAAAGTACACACGATTCCTCATCTACCACATACCACTTTTCACCTGTCTCCTGTGCTTGTTATACAGGGAACAAACCATGCATCTCCCCCTTTTGGCTAACTTCTTTAAGACTCAGCTCAGATGCCCCTCTCCCCCCAATTATATTCTCTTCCTCTGTCCTTTAATAGTCTACATATAACTCTACTATTTACTATGTATATCATAATGACTTATGCCTTTTTTCCCTACCAAACTGTAAGCTCCTCCAGGAGCACAAGCTCAGCATGTTTCATCTTATTCCTACACCCTTAACAGAATGCCTGACACACAGCACTTAATGTTCACTGAATAAATTGCTTTATAAACTGCTATGGAGTTTGAAGTGATTTCACCAAAATAGGTAATGGCATTGAACATTTACTATGCTATACCTGTATTATTTTATTTTATCCTCACAAAAACCCCATGGGGTCATTATTATTATTTCCTGAAGTACAAAGAAAAAATCAACTAACATGTCCAAGTTCAAGCACAGCTGACAGGTGGTGAAGTGAGATTCGAATCCAAGCAGTCAACTCTGGAGCCTGCACCCTTCCTCCACCACACCTTCTCTACCTGATGAAGACACAGGTCTTCTCACCTGTGTATGTCTCGTCTCCTCCAGTAGATATTTCCATCTAGTTTTTATCTCTATGATTTTTAACAAGTTACAATCTCAACATACAGTTTCGTAGCTTATAAAATTTAAGAAAGCTTTAGCATGTTACTATATAGTTTTCATAAACAGCATAACTAGTCGCAAGGATAAAGGTAGAATCTTGCAGCAAGATTAAAAAAAATCAACTGTTTTAAGTTCTAAAATAGGCAAAACCGAGATGATGGTCATTTAGGTGATGATAACCAGGGATTTTAGTTGCCTGCCAGCTTAAATTAAAGAAACCAAAAGACTTGATGATACAAATAACATAAGACTCAGCTCAGATTGTAGATTGCAAGAACAAAAGCAAAATTAAAAATCTGCAATTCAGACAGAAACACGAGGTTACATGTTGTAGATAGAAATAACAGCAGGGTGGAGGTAAGTGAAGGGAGGGAAATGGGACAACAGTAATAACATATCAATAAAATATATTAAAAAAAGAAATAACAGGTGCATAGAGAATTTAGTCAATGAACAGATACTATTTAAATAAGCAGGAGTGTGAGAAAGAGAGTTTAACAGTACTTGGGGAGACAGAATATACATAGCTGAGAAAACACGGCAAATGTGTTGAAGGGGTATTTCACAGAGAAGAGCTGTCTTAGGTGTTGGGTAATTATTGTGTTGGACACAGTGCTAGCCAGTGTATTATTTAATTCTCAGCTCTACAAAGCAGATGCTGTCCCCAGTTTTACAAAGAAAAAATCAGGTTCAAAGAAGTTAATAGACTTGCCCAGAGTCTCAAAGCTGATAAGTCATGGCACTTAAGCTTCAAACCAAACTCTGACTGCAAATCCCATATTCTTTCCACAATTCTACACACTCTAATATAAGCCATTGAATAACTTCTTCAAAATACAGAACAGGAAGTGTGCCAGTGATGGTACAAGGAAACAGTTTAGGCAAACTTTATTAGAAAACATGAACTTATCTTCCATGTTGTAGAATGCCCATCCCTGGGGGTCTCCAGCTGTAACAGCACGAGAAGGATGGACAGCCTACACTGGAACTGCCAGATACGGCTGCCGTACCACATGTTGGCCTCATGTGAACTGAACGTTCAACAGAGGATAGGAACAAATCAGATTTTTTGTTCTCTCCTCTCAGCATTACCAAGGGAAGTATGAACCTTTCTCTGAATTTCCTTTGAGTTCTCATGCCACTGTAATACCCTTTATTTGTGCATCTGTTTGTTTCCAGCCCTCAGACTGGTCCCCTAACCTGCAGGTACCAACAATAAATATGGTGCACTACTTGTCTGAACCACAAAATTAGACTGAACTTGGGCCCCCAGTAGCTCAACTGTGCCCTCAGTGAGCTACATAGCTGCAGCCCAGATCCTCTATACCAGTGAAACAACTGATTTTTTTTTTTTTAATGTCTGGCAATACTTGGGTCAATCTGTCTTACTGTGGTACATTCTGCTCACAATAACCCTTGTATAAGAAACAACTTCCCACTTATATCTGTTACTTCATCTCTCTCCGCTACTTAATCCTAGGTGTCCTGGTAACATTTCCAACTAAGTACATTAGAGAATTATGTCCAAGAATCTGATTCCAACTGTCTTGAAGTTACCTGGTAGTTGAAATAACCTGGAGGTGACAGGAGAAGGGGCAGTGGAATGTATGGGTCATTGTCAGAATTCTGTTTGGGCCCTGGCAGAAGTAGAAGTATAAAACTCAACATTGGTTAACTCTGATCAACATATATCCCAGCTTATTATCTAAATGAAAGACTAAACTCTACCAACAACCAAGCAGAAAAGGCAGAGAATTTAAATTGTTCTTCTAATTTTAGATATGAAGAAAGGCAAGACCTAGAATCCTGCACATCTCAGGGAATGTCTCATAGTACTTGGCTCTATTGCATCCTATTCTGTACTGAACAATCCACACCCACGGCTTTTCCTAAGGACCCTCAATGGGATCTGATCCAGCTCTGCACAAAGAAGACATCACAACAGTACATGACACACTGCTCCCGTGGCACCAGCTGTAGGTATTCAATCTGCAGGCAGCCCAGTAGTCTACTGGAGGGGTCTGGTACAAAAGTCCTGTCCAGACAAAGATGATGGTGATGGGCTGAGTCCAGCAGATTTTCAGTCTGTGAAATGTATAAAACAGAGCTATTCTGTGGGCAGAAAGAGAAGCTGAAAAGATACACTGAAAGAAATGACAAGATATACAGAGAGAATCTTTGTCACCATACTCAACAAATACATGGGGGTTCTCAACTTTTCCTCACAGGGAAATCATAACACATGCTCAATTCTTTCAGGTTTCAATACTTAGGCAATCAAATAGATATGGAAACTTTTGAAGTGGAGCAACTTGTAGTCCATGAGCTACAACTCTGCTCCTTCCCACCACAGACAAAAGCCCTACCAAGAATGTCAGCCCCATTAACTGCATCACCTACAGTGGCCCTGAGTCACAGAAAGCCTGCCTCATCTCTTGCTTTCACCACTGACAAGCTGTGCAACCTTGGGAAAGGTACTTAACCTTTCAGAGCCTCAGTTTCCATGTCTGTATAATTCAGAAATAATATTCACTTAATAAATTTGTATGAAAATTAAATGAGAAAGGTACACAGCCTGGTATAAGACACTGCCTCACATAGGTTAGCTGCCTTAATACTGCCATGATTGTCTGAACACTTGGCTTCTTGTAGGTATTCCACATACGCCACCCCTTATTTAAATAAGGTGATGCTCTGCCCTCTTTTTTCTGCTCAGAGGCTGTAAAACAAGTGTGCTTTTTGCAATATATGAGGTCAGTCCAGAAAAAGTCCAACTGTTAATAATATGACAACAGTTTGCATGGCATCAATGTAACCTGGCAGCCAAGGAGGGTGGACTGGCATGTGCATGTGCGAACAATGACAACTTCACTGTACTAGTCAGTGGGGGCAGAAGACATCACTGAGTGAGCATGTGTACTGTGTGGCCATCGCATTCAAAGTGACTAGGTGAGTAGAATGATAAATTTGCATCAAACTTTCTTTTAAGCTTGACCATTCCTCTGCAGAAACTATTCGGATGATTCACAAAGCCATAGCTATGGGCAACTGGTGACTGACAGCTTCATCATGACAACATGCCCACCCACTTATGCATCACATCTCACGCAGAGTTTTTTTTTTTTTTGCAAAACCTCAAATCACCCAGGTGACTGAGTCCCCCTACAGCCCAGATTTGGTGCCCTGTGACTTCTGGTTTTTCCCAAAACTAAAATCACCTTCAAAACTGAAGAGATTTCAGACTGTCAATGAGATTCAGGAAAATACAACAGGGCAGCTGATGGTGATTAGGAGAACTGTGTAAGGTCCCAAAGTGCATGCTTTGAAGGGGACTGAAGTGTCATTGTCCTGTGCACAATGTTTGTTGTATCTTCTTCAATAAATGTCTCTACTTTTCATATTGCATGACTGGATACTTCCTGGACAGGCCTCATATTTGGAGCCATGTTTTCTACATTTTTGTGTTCTTTTTTGGAGCCCCCATTTCAAATGGTCTCCCAGCACAGTGCTGAAGATACCCGGTGTTTCTACGCATAGAAGCTACAATGTGCCTTTTGGAGAAAACACATGTGCATAAAATGAGCTTCCTTTAGGCAGGAGGTCTAGCACTACTGGCCACAAGATCAATGTTAATAAATCAACAATACATATGAGATAAGGCATCTTTAAATAGAAACATGCTTAAAATAAGGTTATGTATTGAGTTGTGACCAAAGGTTTGAAGGAACCTAACTCTGTATTTTCCCTAGAAACAACAGTTCAGTACTTGCAAATTCAGGGTTAGCCATGACCTAATTCCTGCAAATAAGAAAAATAAACTACTGTTAATTAAACGTACAACATGGGAATAGTTGAGAATGTTTGGGGCATGAAGCGAGAAGGGCAGAGACCGATCATGAAAAGGCCTTTTTGTACTACCAAGGAATATGGGCTTCAAAATGTTTCTGATCTGATCACTGATGGATACTAATTAGGAGACTGAGGGCTTGGGAAGGCTCTATACTGTCCTGCCCCTTAATGTATCCTTGTGTCTTGGACAGACGTATCATCTGTAAGAAAGACTACTGCCTCACACCGTCCCCCTTCACATGCTGGCCCCTGAGCTCTGAGCAGCACTGACAACACAGAATCCTGGCAGCCACCAGTTGTTCAGTAGCCACAATGACAGTCACAATAAACAGGTGAAATTGAATTTGGTAATGTACAGAGTGAGGAAAAAGTAGGTTTACAGTTGTTTTGTATGGAAAATGATACAATAACAAATAATAATAGAATAATAAACTCTGTTTCACTTACAACTGTAAACCTACTTTTGCCCCGCACTGTGTTTGCACTCACTGTGCATTAGCCACATCTCAAATGATCAAAAACTTGTAAGGCTATAGCTGCCACAGAATTCCCCTGATGGGTCTAAGCAAAGCAAATTGAAAACCTTCTGGAAAGAATTCACCATTCAGGACACCATTAAGAACATTCATGATTCATGGAAAGAGATCTGAGTATCAGCATTAATAGGAGGTTGGAAGAAGTTGATTCCAACACCCGTGGACTACTCTGAGGGAGTTCAAGGCTTCGGTGGAGGGGGTGACTGCAGATGCGGTGGGAACAGCACGAGCACTAGAGTTAGAACTGGCGCCTGCAGATGGGACTGAATGGCTGCAGTCCCGTGATCAGACTTTAACAGATGAGGAGCTGCACATTACTGAAGACCAAAGAAAGGGGTTTCTGGATATGGAATTGACTCCTGGGGAAGATGCAGGGAAGACTGTGAAAATGACAACAAAGGACTTAGAGTATTACTAAAACTTAGTTGGTAAAGCAGTGGTAGGGTTTGAGAGGATGGACTCCAATTTTGAAAGTTCTCCTGTGGGTAAAATGCTATCAATCAGCATCCCATGCTAAAGAGAAATCGTTTATGAAGGGAAGAGCCATTTCCTGCAAACTTCACCGTTGTCTTATTTTAAGAAATTGCCACAGCCATCCCAGCCTTCAGCAACCAGACCCTAATCAGTCGGTACCATCATCAATAAGGCAAGAGACTCCACCAGTGAAAAGATTAGACGGCTCACATGATAGCATTTTTTCACAAAATATTTTAAATTAAAGTATGTATATATTTTTAGACATATGCTACTGCACACTTAATAGACTGCAGTATAGTGTAAATCTAAGTTTTACATGCACCAGGAAATCAAACTGCTTTATTGAGACATTCACTTTATTGCGGTGGTCTGGAACGAAGCCCACAATATCTCCCAAGTATGTCTGTATATTTCTCAACTTGACTGGCTCTTAAAAGGAAACAATTTATCCAATATCAAGATGATAGTGTTTGACATTTCTGACAAAAGTCTTTAAAAATATGCTTGTCATACTGTGTTAGTGAATATTACACTACAAGCTATACAACCCTGTATGTAAACTGTGAGCTTGGTGAAAGGAGTCGCTGTCACACTTCTGCAACCAAAATCCACACCGGAAAATGCCACGTCTTACCTCTTTAAGGATGACAACCCTGGAGAGAGAAATGGGCAAGTCAAGTGTTTTTAAACTTTTCCCAGCACTTCCGAGTGAAACTTTTTGGAGTCAACCCTGTAGGAGGTACTTGGGAACAATCTGCTAGCTGTTGCACAGACCTTTTCGCTTGGTGAATTTTATATCCTCTTGGCTTCCAAAGAATTACACTTTGTTTAAAATACACCACAATACGTTAATCCTGTCTAAATCTACCCAAACTTTTCTCTTCCACAAACAAAAGAAGTCCCCATGTACATACTTCATTGAGTTTTACAACACCGAATACTAAGATCACTCTGAATTCCATCTTTTCTTACCCTATCTTTTTCACAAATTAAAAGTCATTCCAAACAGAAAACCCCCTCAGCCTGACAAGATCAGACCTGGTTATAATATTTGTGGTTAATTATCATGGCAGGAATTCTCAAGTGCAACAGGATTTGCAAGCGAGTCATCTGGCTTGTTTAAACACTGCCCCGATGTCAAAACTCATGTCTTTTAACTCTAATAATAAGACTGGGATTCTTCCATACTGCCAACCTCCAAAGTAAAGTTATTTTAGAAAATACAATATATAAGTATTTTAAAATCTAAGGGACTGCTCTTTGATGCCTTAGGAGAAAAACAACATGATCAGGAACAAAAACTACTCTAGTTTTAAGAGACTATAAATAAAATGAACTTGTTTCTGTTATACAAAGGAGATAACAAACTAGCACAGATGGATCCAGTTAAAACTACCATTCAAAACTGCTCACATGAAGAATTATTCACAAAGATATTGTGAATGTATACTCTGTTTGGCCAAACAAGTTTTACTAAAAATCCCTTTCAATGATTTAAAATTCCTTATAAAATACAGTACATCTTCACTTAACATCATCAATGGTTCTTGGAAACTTCAACATTAAATGAAATGACCTATAATGAAACCAATTTGACCACAGGCTAATTGATATAAACAAGAGTTAAATTCCAAAGGCATATTTCTGGTCACAAAAACATCATCAAACTTCTAAAGATCCAAAACATTTCTAATATTAAATGCTGAAATAAATGTGAGCTAATATATATTTAAGGAAGACTCATGAGAAAAATTAAGATAACTATTTTCTACTCCACTGATTCCAGTTCCAGGTTGTGGGGGCCAAAATCCGTCCCAGCACTCAGGGATCAAGACGGGGCTCACCCTGGATAGGATGCCCTTCCATCACAGAGCCACTCACACCCACACCCACACTCACTCACTCAGATGAGGACAATGTAGCCATGTCACCTGACCTCATGTACACATCTTCTGGGTGTGGGAGGAATCTGGACTCCCCAGAGAAAACCCACCCAGCTGTGGGGAGAACATACAAACTCATACAGACAGTGGCCCCAGCCAGAAATTGATTTTTCTTTCCTCATCAATGTTTTAACAAAGTGACATAGAAGGAAACAATGTTATTTGAGAAGCTGCTGTACAGGATAATTACATTTGTTGAGGTTGGGTTCTAGTGCCAGTTATAAGGTATCATGTAGGTTTAAATATCTTATTTGCCTTTGTTTTCTCATAGTATTTCAGAGAGTGTCTTGTAATAATAGTAGCTGCTCAATAAAACCACCTTGAATTTATTCCAAAGTCCTTGGATCACTTCAAAGACTTCAAATAAAGCATAAAATAAAATTTAAAAGAAAAACAAAGAAGCCCAAATAATCTGACTATAAAATTTTTATTATTCAAAAAATTTAACATACAATGCTAGTGACTTTTGGGCTTAAACCAACATGTAACCCTGTCTTACAGCCAACTTACAAGAATGTGGGAGAGTCCTAGAATTAAACAGAAAAATCCTGAAATAGTCAGAACCACAGTTAGCTATTTATTTAAACAAATTGTCTTTTATGTAGATAAACTAAAGTACCAGTGGTCTTTTAAAAATCCCACTATAATAGAATTAATGATTTATTAAACTATATTATGCTGATATGGTTTATGAATATTGAAAGAAAATTACCTGTATTTAGTATAATTAAAGATTATGTCTGAACTACTCTCACCATCTTTTATCGTTAAAGAAAGAAGAATTCTTTGTAAACTGCCTATACAGTGCAGAATAGCTTGATAGATTTCTTTCCTCCTCCAATATTAATTTCACAAGGGAGATGTGAACAGTATAGTTTTGAAATACGTGATTTGGAAACATACACTCCAAATTGGGCATATCTGGTCTAGAAGTTAAAAATGAAAAATATGTTAGTGAATTCATTCCTCAGGTACACATTGTGTAATAGTTAACCCTTTTCAGATAAAGCTTATGATTATCTTTCACCAATCTCAGATTTTTAAGTATTACACCTTTCAAGGTTAAGAGAAAGGTACAGGCTGCTAAGAGAATTAACAGCATTAGCATAAGCAAAAGTGGACAAGCACAGCCTAAAGAGTAACTGGATGTTTTTAGCTTTCTGAATATAGTAGCATAAGGATGTAACAAACCAGAGAAAGTTAGGTACTATATATATAACAACAAAAACAATCATTCATTAGAGGTCTCAGCCAAAAAAGAAAGCTTCGTTTATTACTTAACTAAAAATTAAATAAATTCAAATTCACTGAAAAACTCTGTTTAAGCTTGGATTTTAAAAGGATGTTGAAAAAAATAGAAATATAAAGCTTATATTTATTCCTTAAGCAATTAAGGATTGCATTAGATTTTTCTTCTGAGTTTTAGAAAATGCTTACCAAAAATATTTCCTAAAACAAGTATGAGACTGTATTTGGCCACATAGAAAAACTGCAAGAAACCTTAAATAAACACAAAAGAAAGGACAAGGCAAGAGTCAATTGGGATCTCATTGTATCTATTTGTTCCTGAGGACATTATCACTGCCTGATTGTCATGCTCGGTTCTCCCTTTGACAGCATGCACATCCAATCCACAAGCACACAAATCCCAAGAGCATTACCAAATACCAAGTCAGAGCACTTGTGAAACACACCTTGTAATTGTCCACAGCCTCTGCGTTCAAACCAGAGCTCAGCGGCTTGTCTTTATCTTCACCAGTGATGTAAATAAAAGAACCATATATTACTCTTCCAAAAAACAAGCAAATAAAAAAAACCACCACCCCACAATTAGCAATAAATTTATTGCCTCAGAGATAAATCTTCTCTATTAACCCAAACCAACATTCCGTCTTAATGGAAACCTAAGCACATGCTGAGCCCCCTGCCGCTTATCTCCTCCATCATTTGTTTCTAACCATAGCTGACAAACTAGCCTCACAAATCCTTTTTTAGCTGCTGATCAGACAGATCCTCCTTTGACAATCCAGCATGGTGGAACATTCGAAAATTCTTCCTGCTTCTATTCTATTGCTTGCTCTAAAAATGAGTTTCCTTTTCATTGAGATAATAGCCTTTTCTGAAATCACATGACTCAGAAGCTACATTAGCAGAGCTTTATGATAACAGACTGAGTAAGCCTCGGCCCCCTCCTGTTATTAAGGGGATGTGTCTCTCCCTCTCCCTCCCCTTCACTCCTTCTCTCTCTCCCCCACTCCCTCCCTCCCTCAGTCTCACACACACGTGCATAATGCATACATGCAATCATATAACCAAATCTAAAATTATTCACCCTTCTTGTAATTATCATAATAAATAAAAAAGTATCACCCTGAAATGAAAACGCTAACACTTTCTGGATCTGCTGCTAAAAATAATAGTTAAAAACAAACATTCTGATGCACAGTCTCCCTCCTTTCAGGAGGGTGCAGCACACAGGCCATAAACACCCCCCTGAGCAATAACGTGAAGTGGGAGAGTTATAAGGGAATGGGTAGTGCCTTGCTCCCTTGGGCTTCCTCCACCCCCAACCTGTGATGTAAATCTGGCATAACAAACACTTTGGAGACATTATGCCTACCCTCATATTGGAAATTAGTTCCTTGTCTAGAAAAATATGTTACATACACCTTTTAAAGTAATTTAGAAAGAAATTCCCATGGCCAAATAATCTTAAATAATAATAAAAATCAAAAGTTCCTTTCGGTCTAGTCAATTTAATCCATTTCTGATAAAGAATCAATTCTCAAAACACATATGTGGAAATACCAGCACAGTGCCTGACACAGTGATTGCTCCATATTTTTTAAGTAACAGGTTGAAGTACAGGCAAAGAGCAGGAGATTACATTAATGCCTGCTTTGTTTTCAGTTATGGTTTGTTTCATATTAAAATGTTATAAATCTATCAATCAAGCAACTTTGGGAAGGAGTTTAAGCATAAGATGTGCTGAGAGGTTGAAAAAAGGAGAAAAAGATGGGGAAGGAGTTGCCCCCTCCAAAAACCACAGTGAAGCACAACTTACCATCAGAGCGCCATACATTATGAGATAAAAGAAAGAAGTAACAGATGAAGCTACATCTTACATTTCTTATTTATAATTATTGCCTTGGTTTTCTCATCTCAAAAATGGAAAACACAGTGGATATTTTAATATTTTTCTTTTACTTTTAATTGTGGTAAAATACACATAACATAAAAGTTGTCATCTTAACCATCTTAAAGTGTACAGCTTAGCACTCACAATTATACTGACAGTTTTGCGACAATTCTCCTGAACTTTTTCATCTTGCAAAACTGAAACTCTCTACCCCTTAAACAACAACTCCCATTCCCCCTCCCCCCAGCCCTGGCAACCGCCATCTACTTTCTGTTTCTATGAATGCAACTATTTTAGTACCTAAGTGGAATGACACAGTAGTGTTATTTTTGTGTGTAGATATTTTAAACAATTATTTTAATACCTACAGATCAAGATAAAGAATTTCATCTAACAAAATAATTTTACATACACTGAATTATTCATAAGTAAAGCAAGCCAACATTATATTCTTTAATACAGAAAAAAACCCAGGAATTGTTATAGGTACAGCTACACACAGGGATTTATTATCATGAGTTATTTATGTGGAAAATGGTAGTTTCTCAGAACTCAAAGAATTTGACAATTCTAATGCCAAAACTCCTAGTTTATTCAAATTATACTGACCACTCAATATAACCACTTATAAAAGTAGCTTTGGTAGGATGGAGTGGGTGTTTACTAACTATCTTTACGTAACTGAAAGGAACCGTGACTACTCTGGAAAACCACCCCAACAGCTAACAGAGCCTGAAATGATTACAGAGGTGTCAATAAGCATAAGCTTCCATGAGGACCTGAGCAAAGAAATTCAACTAGAAAATAAAATGCTTCAGATGCTAAAAACAAAACAAAATGAAACAAAAACAAACCTTTAAAGGACAATCAAGAATTTTTAAGATAACTAAACTAACTGTTAAAATTGTGATGACTTTAACAGCCATCCAGATATTTTCATTATGCACTTAAAATCTAAAGTCAATACTCAGCCAGGGAATCATATGAAATTAATGTAGCCTAGGAAGCAAATCTCATATGAGAAAAAAACTTTTTCAAAGAATATGAGAAAAAAAATTTAAAAGAATAACCTAAAAGCTGAAGAGGGCAGTTTTGTGAACTCTATCTACCTAAGTTTGTCCTGTTTCTGCTCAAAACATCATCAAATATTTGGCTATCTAATAGATCATTGGTTTCTATAGAGGTAAGTTGAGGACATTGAAATTAACATCATGTGTGTCCCTTATTAACCACAATGGAGTTTTTACAACTTATTTCTCAGCCAAATCACAGGGCAGCAAGAAAATGCTGTGAATTCCCTGATCAAATCAATCTCAGTAAGAAAACCATCTCCTGCCAAACACTAAGAAAAATGTTTCCATCCAGATTCTGCGCTAACGCTTCTAGATCTATTGCTGTTAGCAAGACTGTCCCTCAACCGTATTTTCTGCTGGCAAGCACAAACAGGTACAGTTGTCTAATGCTCCTCAAAAGTGCAGAGGGTGGCCCACAGCAGACTTCATCGTGGGAAATTTTCAACTAGTTTCTTCAACAGGGCGGTAGTGTTTACAAGGGAATTAGAATAGATAATTTGTAAAGTTGTTTCTAGCTTTAATGTTTTCTGATGATGGAGGTGTATATCTCCACCCAGAATGTATCCAGTCATGTAACAGGAAAAACAGAAACATTTAGTGAAGATACAAGATACAAGGACATTTTACATAGAATAATGACGCCTCGGTCCCCTTCAAAGTAGGCACCTTGGTACCTCACACAGTTCTCCCTATCGCCATCAGCTTCCTCATCATATTTTCCTAATTCCCATCAACAGTCTGAAATCTCTTCCCTTTCAAAGGTGGTTTTGGTTTTGGGAAAAGCCAGAAGTTGCAGGGTGCCAAATCTGGACTGTAGGGGGGCTGACTCACCTGGGTGATTGGATGTTTCATCAAGAAACTCTGTACGAGACATGAGTGGGCACTCACGATGAAGCTGCCAATCACCAGCTGCCCATAGCTTTGGTCTTCTGAATCATCTGAACAGTTTCCAAGGAGGAATGTTTAAGCTTAATGCAAAATTTGATGCAAATTCATCACTCGACTCACCGAGTCAGTTTGAATGTGATGGCCACACAATACACATGCTCACTCAGTCATGTCTACTGCCCTCACTGACTATTACAGTAAAGTTGCCGTTGTTCATATATGTGCATTCCAGTCCACCCTCCTTGGCTGCCAGGTTACATCGATGTCACACAAACCATTCTTATTATATTAACAATGGTTGGACATTTTCCAGACAGACCACACACACACACGCATCCCTGCTTCATTTCTTAAAACAAGGATCCAGTAATGTTTTAGTTTCTATAAATTGGGGTGGAATTTACATTCAGTGCAATAAGCATTTTTTTTTTTTTTTAAGAATTTATTTATTTATTTTTAGAGAGGGAAGGGAGAGGGAGAGAGAGAGAGAGAAAGAAACATCAATGTGCGATTGCTGGGGGACATGGCCTGCAACCTAGGCATGTGCCCTGACTGGGAATCGAACCTGCGATGCCTGGTTCGCAGCCCGTGCTCAATCCACTGAGCTACGCCAGCCAGGGCTGGCAATAAGCATTTTTTAAGAATTGTGACAAATTAAAGCACCTATGTAATCCACACTCCTACCAATAGGCTGTACAGGCTGACCAGCCGTGGGATGCTGTCTTGTGCCCATTCTCAAGTTGTTGCCACTTCCTTATCCCCAAAAGCCACTATTCTTACTTTCTATTATCACAGATTAGTTTTGCTTCTTGTAGGATTTCAAACAAATGGAATCATACCATGAGTACTTTTTATGCTTCTTTCAGCATAAAGATTTTTTGAGGTTCATTGTGTTATTGCATATATCAATAATTTGTACCTTTTTAATGCTAAAGGCATTCCACTGTATGGCTATGCCATAGTTTTTTATCCATTCTCCTGTTGATGGACATTTGGCTTGTTTCCAACTGGGGGGTTCTGGTAAAGAGAATTCTAAGATGCTCTGCAAGACCCCCACACACGGGTGTATACATCCTCAAAGTTCATCCCAGTGATTAGGCTGTTATTTGGTGCAA
The DNA here is from genome assembly GCA_004024845.1 of Tonatia bakeri. Lineage (NCBI taxonomy): Eukaryota > Metazoa > Chordata > Mammalia > Chiroptera > Phyllostomidae > Tonatia > Tonatia bakeri. Next base: position 205,037 of record PVIA01000912.1, read on the forward strand.
TTAACTTAAGATAGGGAGATTACTGAGGTGGACCTAGCCTAATCATAATTAGCTTTCTCCAGCTGTCACTACATAAAGCCAGAAATTGGGAGCACAAGAAGGATTCAATATGCTGTCGGTGATGTGAGATGGAGGGTATACATGACAAGGAATGTGGGTGATGTCTAGGAACTGAGAGTGGTGCTCAGCTAACGCCCACTAATGCAACAGGACCTCAGTTCTGCAGCTGCAAGGACTCCTAATCTACGAGAATGGTGAGCTACACTCAGACGTAGTTTGTGTTATCTGTTAACAACAACAATGAAAAGCTAATACAGGGTTATTATACACAGGCTGCTGTGGTACACACATACATGTCTTCTTGTGTGTATGCACTCATGTCTTTTTATAGACATAAGCTTTCACTGCCCAAGAGTAGAACTGCTGACTCATAGATAAGTATATTTTTATAAGAAACTATTAAACTCTTTTCCAAAGTAGCTTTGCCGTCTACCCTATCACCAGTCACACATCAGAACTCTGGGTGCCCCACATTCTCACCAACATTTGGTGTTGTCAGTCTTCTCAATTTTAGCTGAAACTCTAAGTCTGTGAGCAGCCTTCTCTGTATATGGGGCGTAACCCTCATTTATCTCCTTTTTTGTAGAGTTTTTAAATAACACTCATAGCCGATATCACCACATTAAGCCCTGTTCTGTATTCTCTGTATGTGTCTCACAGAGGTTAGGTTCCTCTGCACTGGAGCACAGACACTGAAGGACAGGGACTGTGCCTGTTATCCCTTTAAATCCTTAGCGTTATCTATTCTGGTGCTGCTTCTACAGATTATGTGGTCAAATTTATGTACTGACACTCCTTTTTCCCTAAAAATTTAATAATGTAGCAACAGGGAAAATTCTTTTGAAGAAGCTGCTTTACCAGGGAGGAAAGAGCATGATCTTGACGTTACACCTTAGTTTAAATCCATATATTAGATATACGATTCTTGAACAAGCTATTTAATCTCTCTGGATCTTAGGCTCCTTGGCTGTGTGGAGGAGGGATGCCTATTCTGCTTTTTTATTGTTAAGATTCTATAAATCATATGGAAAGCAACAAGCCCAGCCCTTGGTATAGGACATTAATTGATGATTGCTCTTTGTTTGATATGATGTTTAGCAAAAAGAAGAGGGAAACAATATCTACTTATTAGAAGTTTAAGGAAAGAATTGAAAAGAATATATACAATGATCAGAGCTGGTTAGGTGGATGAGGTCATATGTGATTTTCATTCTGATTTCCAAACTTTTAGTAATGTTGTTTTCATAATTTTAAAATATGGCAAAATGTCATACTTCTGAAGCTGGGTTAAGGGTACATGGGGGCTTTACTATACTATTCTGAGTTTCTGTAATACTAACTTCACAAAATAAATTGAGTGCACTGTACCATAAAATGGCAAATCTTTAATCTGTAATGATTTCTTGGTAAACTATGACCATATATTTTATTTATTCATATGAATAAAAATGAGATAAACCCTGAAGATGTCACATTTAGTAAGATGCAGCATGTGAATAAACCTTAAGTTATACCATTAATTCATAACCTACTGGCATTATAATTCTACCTAAAATCAGATTTTTTAAACCTGAAAAATATCATAGAATAGTTTAACAATGTTAAATATATATTTAATGCAATGAGGAATATGTTTCATGAACAGTAAGATGAGAAAATGAAAAATAACACTGCCCATTTGAATTGGCTGTTTTCATTAGGCACACAGGGCCACGGAATTATGTCACTTGACCTCTGACCTCCTCCCTCAAGAGGAGAGCCAGGGATAGAGGGAATTCCTATCTGTGCCTGTACTTCCTGTGGATGTTATCCTACTAATGTTAACTAAAGATTTAATTCTTTTGTATGTAGAAAATGAGCCTCAGAGAAGACCCAACTGTGCTAAGCTAGCAGTGAGTGCTATTTTGTTGGGTTATTTCCAATAAAAAAGGCTTATGCAAACAGCAGTGCATAGTCATCTATAATATCACCGCAGATTATTCCCACACAAACGAAAGTTGGGGAGAAGGACAGTAGAGTGCAATCACTTCTAAACACAACTCTGGCAAGTTTCCACCACTTCACGACATGGAATAATACACAAATAGCATACTACAGTTCCATCTCAGCATTTGTCTTTCAAGGGTTTCAGAGGCTTTAACTACTGAATCAGATTCTTCCCAATTAGTGCACATGTAAACCCCTCTACAGTAAGTCATCTTTAAAGATGCAGTTATTCAAAGTCACTAGAGTGCCACTACGTTCCAGCTAAAATTCTTAAGTGATCTGTTCACCAGAATTAATGAGAACTCTAGTGACCTGTCAGGGTTTAAACCATTTATACCTTAGGCTTCCAAAAAATGTCTAAAGCTCAGGGAGCAGATTGTATACTGCAAAAAGTTTCATGAACTAATCCAGTCCTCTGAGATTATTCCCACAAAGTCTCTGACAGGAACCCTGACCATTCAGAGCTGTAAAACCTTGGGGTCATATAAAATGTGAGCGCCATCTCTGAAGTCATCCACTTCAAATTCCTGGACTTGTTCAAATACCTAACTATTGAATCATTTACACATTAATTAAAGAGAAGACTCCCCAAACTGATATTAAGAGGTCATAAGGAAGCAATGGCACAGAGTAGACCACATTGCTTCTTTAAGATGTTCAAGAGTATCAAGGTTCCAGGGATAAAACAGAAGAGCTACAACCCTGCCTTTAAAGGTTATGGCTCATGGTAGGACACACCTTGTCATCCATAACTCTGTGGATCAGCCAGATCTGCTCTTCTGACCCTGCCACCCTCGGGATCCCCTACGTATTAACATCTCCAACATGAGGCAAGAGGAAGTGACAACCACACACACAGATAGAAGAGCCTGGCTCACTGTTCTCAGTGTACCATAAAGGGATACTATTCAGGTAATTGATAATGAAACTCTCAAGATCTTTCTTGATAGTCTGTTTTACCTAAGATCTGATAAAAAGTTTTCATTTATTGACAAACTTGGCAATATAAATACAATCACCGGAGGTTAGACAAAAAGCTTCTCTTTGAGGAGATGTTATCTTCTGAGGCAAATCATTAATTATTCATCTATTCCAAATGTCCACAGGCCCAAGAGGCACTTATGACAAAAGGTGCTAAGTAGCACATGTTTCACGTTTTCTCTAAGACTGCATCTCTCACAGCACACCACATTACCGTGGCTTAGCACCCTGAGCCAATTCCGACTCAACTTCAAGGTCACTTGTTAAATACTTCTGAATAAGGTGGTGGTTTCTTTCACTTTCCCCTCACCTCAGCTCCTTCTTTTTCTGCTTTTTCTTTATTCTCTCCTTCCTTTCAAAACATTGTTAAGATTATTTATCTGGGTTTGGAAGAGGGCAATAACAATTGTAATCATTAGGTGAAAGAGGGAAAATATTAGGTGGAAAAAAAGAAAAAGAAATATTTCTTTAAAGCCCCAAAAGCCACAGCAAGTTTATTTTTAAAGGAAAACCACTTTTGACATGTGACCTGATGTCTTTCACTTCTTTTTTGCTTTTTTCTTTTTTTAGCTTTAAATTAATCCATTTCATTCAACAAATGAATTGGTTCAGTACCAATGAAATGTAAGGCACTAAGTCAGGCACTCAGAATACAAAAATGAACAGGACAAAATCCCTCTCCTCCCAAGATTCATAATCAAGGAGAACAAACAGAGAAGTAGGCAAAACTTGAAAACCGTGATCAGAAACGCCATCTCAAGGTCTGGGCTGTTACAAGAGCAAAGAGGGAGAATGCTGTCTTTGCAAGGGAAGAGCCATGAGAAACTTCCAAAGCTTGTCTTGTGGGACAAGCAGGACCAAGTGTGTGAGGAAGGAGAGAAACAGGTGCATAAACAGGCAAGCATGCGAGGAGCACACTTCTTACTCAGGTGCCAAGGAGACCCCTATGTCCTGAGCAAAAGGGTACCTAAGAAAACGTGGTGGGAAAAGCAGCTGGAGAGGTGGGTGTGAGCCGGGCTACGATGAACTTTGTCTGCAGAGCTAAGAAGGCTGAAGTTCATCCTACAGGCAGTGGGGAATCTGCAGGTTCTGAGCAGCTGAAAAACATAATTTTTTTTAAAAAGGAAGTTTACCATAATGATGGACTTCCAAAAATGATACTACTTAAGGAGAGTAGTTAGGAAGCTCTAGCAATAGTTAGTATCAATGAGAAATGATGAGACTACCTGTAAGATGATACCTAACCTTTAAAAGTCTAACACAACCTACCAATTAACACTCATACATAATGCTCAAACGATTTCTAACAAGGGCACCAAGACCATTCAATGGGGTCTTTACATTTTTCCGACCCTAGGGAAAAAGATATGCACATGAAAAAAAAATGGTGTTGGACTCTTACCTTAAAATTACAAAAATTAACTCAAAGTAGATAAAAGACATAGTGCAAGAACTAAACCTATAAGAAAACATACGAGGATAGCTTCATGACACTGGATTTAATAATGATTTCTTGGATATGACACTAAGCACATATAAGTAAAAAAAAATAGGTTAAGTCGAACTTCATCAAAATTAAAAACTTTTGTGCATCAAAAGATATTGCCAATAGAATGAAAAGGTGACCTACAGAACAGGAATAATATTTGCAAATCATATAGTATTTGATAAGGGACTCATATCCAGGAATATAGACTTTCTACTAGACAAAAACAAAAAACAACTCGATTCAAAAAATGAGAAAGGATTTGAATAGGACACTAGTCTCAAGAAGATATACAAATGGCCAATAAGCACATGAAAACATACTTATCACCATTAGTCATTAGGGAAATGCAAATCAAAACCATGAGATACCACTTCCCATCCATTAGGATGGCTACTCTCAAAAACAAACTAGAAAATCAGTATTGGCAAGGATGTGGAAAAAATGGAACCCTTGGGCACTGTCGGTGATATGGAAAATGGCATAGATGCTGTGGGAAACTGTATGGTGATTCCTCAAAAAATCCTTTTAAACGTAGAATTACCATGTGAATTCCACTTCTGAGTATGTATCCAAAAATAATGAATGCAGGAACAAATACTTGTACAGTTATGTTCATAACAGCTTTATTTACAATAGCCAAAAAATATCCAGGCCCATTGACAATGAATGGGTAACAAAATGTGACACAGACACACACACACAGACACACACACACACACACACACACACACACACACTAAAATTATTCAGCTGAATTATTATTCAGCTGTAAAAAGAAAGGAAATTTTGACACATGCCACAAGATGAATGGATAAGTAAGTCACAAAAAGATCAGACCCTCTTACATGAACTTTCTAGAGCTGTCAAATTCTAAGAGTCAGAAAGTAAAATGGTGCCCATCTTCTTGCGGACTGTGAATACCAGAGACAAAAGGAGGAAAATCCCTTTGTATTCTGTAGAAAGCTACACAATCCAGCTCTTAAAATCAAGTTTAGTGAAGAATCTGGAACTGACAATTATGGGAAATAATTTGTTTGGCTTGATCTGAGAAGAAACTAGAAGTTTCTCAGCTTTCCCATCCCACCCTTAGTCAAGACCCTGCCAGTTGCTCCTCACTGCTCTGGCCAGACACAGGGTTGATGCAAGACACCAGTCTCACAGAGCGGCCAGGGGACCCACTCACTCTTGGTTAGCGATCCTCAAACTCCACTGCATGTTAGATCACTGAGCAGCAGTAACATTAAAAAGTTACACAGCACTAACAAAAAAGAAAAAGAAAGTAGAAAGTGGTTGCCAGGGAAAGGGGAGGAGGAATGGGAATTGGTGTTTAATGGGTACAGACTTTCATCAATTGGGCAAGACATAAAAGTTCTGGAGACATTGGTGATGGATATTGGATCTGGAGATGGATATGGTTGTACAACAATGTGAATATACTTAATGTCACAGAATTAAAATAATAATTCTGTTATGTATATTTTGCCACACTTTTTAAAAAGTCTAGCATATCTATAATTTAGTTTGTCAGCTGACAAAACAAGGAAGATTTATTTTAATTCATAAATGGAAATAAAACAAAATAGAAATGGTTACACCAATAATTATGTCTAGCCTCCAAGAAGGGATTCCCAAGGACAACACGCACACGTCATCTCCTGTAGGAATGAGATGCCCGGTCTATTCTACAACGATTACATCCTCCAAGTCTGGTACAGCCGCCTGCTGTGTGTCCAAGGTTCCAAGTGATAGATTTAAATCACCAGTAGTCCAACAAGCAGAATTACTCCAAAATTTAGAAGTATTTTCTGCCAAACTGACAAAACCAAAGATAAAATCGGTGTCAACTAAGCAAGACAAGATCAATAAAAGGTAGAGAACAATTTACTTATTTCAGAAGTGAGAGAACTTAGAATAATTTAGATATCTAACATCTTTCTTAATCAAGCAGTGAAAAGTACCAGCCCTGGCTGGTGTAGCTCAGTGGATTGAGCGCGGGCTGCGAACCAGGCATCGCAGGTTCGATTCCCAGTCAGGGCACATGCCTAGGTTGCAGGCCATGTCTCCCAGCAACCGCACATTGATGTTTCTCTCTCTCTCTCCTTCCCTTCCCTCTCTAAAAATAAATAAATAAAATCTTTTAAAAAATAATTAAAAAAAAAAAAGTACCCAAAGGTCACTCTATATAATCCAAGCTAACAGATGATTTGTAATTTCTTTCTACTTCACTATGGAATAAAGTAATTGATATATACTAATCCAAAGACAATAATATTGAGTACAAAATGAGGCTTTGAGTCTCTCCAGGCCAAACCCTTATCATGGAATCCATGAAGTCTGGCAAACACATACGCTGTGGTTCCCCCTTCTCCCTTGCACAGCAGACATTGCTCATTAATCACTTCTGAGCCTGTGTGTGGCCTCTCAATTCTTCTCAACACAGCATTCCAGGCAATCACTATAATCAACTGGAGCTGGCACCAGAGATGCAGTCAGCCTCCCATCCCAGCACCAGGGTGAAGTGGGAGAGAGATCTGAGGTGGCCATGAATCACACAGAGAAGGTCCAGTAGAAACTGCTAATGGAGAGAGGATGTCAACACAACACCACAGCTCTGCACAGTAGCTCATGTGAATGGAAATGGAATTTGTTGATTTGAGCAGCAACCTCTCTTTTCCTAAGCCTGTTTTAGACGTTATAAAGATCCAGCCAAACCCCCAGTGATATCATTAACTCCGTGGTTTTTTGAAGATAGGATTTTTACCTTTGATGAAGAATCAAGGGACACACTTAGGGCTATGTTCTTGGAGTTTTGTTAGAAAAATGATCTGCTAGTAAAGAAAGCCTTGCGCGGTGGGAGGGGAAGGTTTCCAGATTGGCCAGCTACTCACAACCTGTTTCTCCAATTTTGCAGCTTCCTCCGGGGTTCTACTCCAACTACATTCCCAACCATTCCTAGAAACCAGCTGGCAGAATATGGGGACGGAGAAATGGAGGCCAATTTCCAAGTGACTCTTTCAAAGATAAGATCTAAACCAGCCTGCCATTGCTACTGAGTGTGTCTTGACCAGCATGGGAGACAAAGCGCCGCTTTTTCACCGCTGTATGTTATCCAGACAGGTCAAACCACGAAGAGGTGGTTTTACTGTTTTTGGTGTTTTATTATATTCTTTACAAGCAAGCATCCCACTCAGATTACATCAAGTTAAAGCTATTTGATAGACTAAAGAGAGAAAAAAAAGCAATAAAGACACATTATTTTTAATCAAATACATTTAATGCTTACCCCATACCAGGTAGTGGTTCAAGCTTTGTATTGATTATCATATGTATTTCCTCACAATAATCCTATGGGGTTGGTATTTTTATTTTCCCCAATTTACAGGAAACTGAGGCACACAGAGGTCAAGTAAAGCTAGGAAGTAAAAAGACCAGAATCTGAATTCATGGGGTCTGGCTCCAGTCTGTGTTCTTAACCACTACACTGTCCCCAAAAAGAAGGCAGGCACTCCTGCCTAATGACCAACACACATGCAGGCATGAGGCCAGCAAGGTGCTCTCTGCACATGGTATTTCACTAGTTCCTCCAAACACATATGACATTGGTTTAATTCTCTCTCTCTTTTTAGGAATGAAAAAACTGAGGCTTGGTCAGCTTAAGTAACTTACTTAAGGTTACACCATAGAAAGATTACAAGACACCATTTACTGAGTGCAAAGTATGTGCCAGCCACTTGGACAATGTCCCTTTAATCCTCTCAATAATCATATAACATAGGTACTAACTTATCCCCACTTACATCTAAGGAAAATGAGGCTTAGAGAAAGTTTTGGTAGTTTAAAGTCAAATTAGAACAACAATCCAAACTCACACCAGCTGAGTCCCAAATCTCTATATTCCCCTTCTGATGCTCCTATAAATTAAACTTCATACATTAGTTACAATATGCAAGGCATTATTAAGGGTACAAAGATGATTCCACCCCATTAAATTAGTTTATAGTATAAAAAGGGAGAAAGGACTGCTATGTGAATCACTATAATTTCCATATATTGATTCACCAACTATTCACTGTGACAGCCAAAACTGCTCCCTTCCCTTTCAAATATGCTATACAGTCACTGGCCGTCCAGAGAACCACAGATAAAGCACATTCTCTCACCATTTCCTTCAAGCCCAGTACACTTTTTTTAAACATTGTCCCTAGGCTTCAATGACACTGCATGATCACACTTTTCTTCCTACCTTGCTGCCCAGTGTTGGGTCCACATTTCCACGACATCAAGCCAAAAAAACAAAAACAAATGAAAAAAAAAAAAACCAAACCAACAACAATAGAACTATGGGCATTACTTGAACAGCATCCTTGCTTTTGACATATCCTTCCTTTTTCTTCTCTCTATAAGCCACTCCTATAGATCTGATCTTCCTGATGAAGTTTCAATGATCATACTTGTTTAAATGGACCCAATATACACTCTAGCTTGACAATATCACCCAGCTCTGGTGCTCAGCTTTCAACCTCTCATAGACATCTCCCTGTTGATGTGTCCAAAATGAACTCCTCACCTTTCTGAAGAAACTCCTCTTCCTATATTTGCTGCTTCTCATTTTCTGTCACCCAGTAAATTTTCTTTAACTCTTCTTTCCCTCTCAGTCTTCAAACACAACCAATATGCAAGATATCTAGATTCTAATTTTGGCGTTTCTCTTGATCATCTCACCCTCTTTCCCAACCCCTCTGTAATTACCAGGATTTCCTCATCCCTTTAGTAGCCTCCCCCAGGAACTTCTCCCATATCAGTTTTCTCCCGTATTCCTCTTATCCTATGATCAGAATCAAATTCTATCCAGTGTCACAGCTCTTTCATGTTCAACATGAGGAAGTTACCATAGAGCACCGAGTTGAGGACTAAGTGAGATAATTATAATGACCATCTATCAGCACTTAACACATAATAGGGACTCAACAATTGTCAGTTCTCTAGTCCTACTCTCCATAAACTCAAAGGGAGATTGGCCTGTCCAATCTGCCTAGTTTTCCAGGTTTGTTCATCAAGTATTTCCCTAGCTCTATGGACTCAATTCTGGCCAAACTGCAGTCCAGTGTCTTCAACTTGGTGTGGCACTTTCATGCTGGCACATCACTGCCCAAGTAGTCCATTCCTTTCACTTTGAATGACCCCCATTCCCCCACCATTCCCTGCCTATTGAAATCTTTCTGGTTCTCCAAGGTGTATCATCTCAGTAGCCACCTCCTCATGAAGTCTTCTCCAAGTCCTTCTTAAGAGAGACCTTTACCCTCTCAATCCGCAGAAACCATAAAACCAATCTGAGAACACCTTTTGGTCAATTTATAAACATTAATCACTTGATGTGTGTCAAACAATGTATCAGAAGTAAGGACACAATTGTAAAAATCTGTTATATTCTTTCTATATCATAGACAGTAAGACTATGTACTTATTTCACACTAAGTTAATTATAAACCTGAAACCGGTCCAGCACCAGCACTATGATTATAAGCTCTTTCATATCAGAGCCTGTGCATTACTCATCTTTGTATTTTCTATAGCTCTTGTTGTAATACTTTAGAGTAAATAATATAAACTTAAAATGGTAAATTTGATGGCACCCAGAATAATTTTGTTATGCCAATGACATTTTATTCAAGAAACTTTTAAGTGGTTCCACAGCAAAAAGTTGAGAAAAATTACTATTATTTGTAAAATTTCAGATGAAGAAATAAGCTTTACATAGAAATTAGATGCATGAAATTCCTCTTTGATTTACATATAAAACTAGGTTTCAAATTTAGAGTTTCAGACACTGATGCCCAAATTTCAGAGTCTAAAAAAGATGTCAAAGCAATGAATACATAAGAATAAGATACTCGACAAAACCCTCAATCCTTATACTAACTTTTGTTACAAATGTCTGTGCTTTGTTATTGAGGGGAGATCACCCACTTCTGAAAAAAGAACAAATACACTGTACTGGGTTCCCCATTTTGGTGTTAAACATGAGGCTTATTAGTCAGAGGGTAAGCAAGAAAAAATGGACAGAAGGCAACTACTCTCACTCACTCCTTCCTATCCAATACCTATACCAAGAAATAGTTATAACCGCAGCCTTCCTTAACAAAGTTATTAAAACAAAGTCAAATAAAGGTCACTTTTCCAGTAGTTTAGATACTGTCAATATATGACTAAACACTCAGAGAGTAGAAATAATCTTTTAAAAAGATTTTTATTTATTTTTAGGAAGATGGGGAAGGGAGACAGAAAGAGAAGGAGTGAGACATCAATGTATGGTTCCCTCTAGCACACCCCACACTTGGGGATATGGCCTGCAACCCAGGTATGTGCCCTGACTGGGAATCAAACTGGCGATGCTTTGGTTTGCAGGCCTGTGCTCAATCTACTGAGCTACGTCAGCCAGGGCGAGTGGAAATAATCTTAACAGTTCAAAAGAATTATTTCTTGGCCCTAATACTTTCAAAGAATTTGAATTCTGTATCAACAGGTAGAGTTTAATTGGAATTCAAGGCCTACCTATGTTTAGTACTGAGCTAGGCACCATGCCTATTTATTTTCTTTGAACAGAATAATGAAGATGAATCCATTGTTAAAATACTCAACTTACAGTATTAAATGTCACATACACAATTATATGGTCAACTAAAAAAATTAATAAATAGCATACTAACATTCACCTACTACTTTTAAGATAGTAAAGGCTGTCAATTTGTTTTTCTTAAAAGCATAACCAGTATCACTTACTTTGATAGCAAATATATTCCTTTAAAAAAAAGCCCTTTAAATGAAGTCCCTAGCTAAAAAGTAATCAAACAACTAAAAATATTTACAAAGAGCTTACCAAAAAAAGAGAAGTATCACTATAATAATTGAAACATGAACTTGTGAATGAGTAAAACAGACATTTTCCAAGATGCCACACTATCTGGATCTAACAGGCCATGAAAAAGATAAATGGTACATTACATAGAAGGTAAACCTCCAAAGCTCACGTATATGACAATATCCTTTAATAGAAAAAAGAAAATGAAAAAGTCCTGAGGGGAAAGGTTAGGGTATGGCAAATAGTGCAGCAAAACTTCAGTCTTAGTTTTAGTAAACCATATAAAGTGAAATTTAAAGAGCTTCAGTACACATAGCAAATATTACAATTATAGTAAAAGAAATTAGCAAGCACCTCATACTTTAGTATCTTCTAAATAGCAAAGCTTCAGATTACACTAATTTTAAGAACAGCTAATATTTATTGAGTGCTCAGTAATTGCTAAGCCTAGTGTTAAATACTTCATACAAATTGTCCTATTTAATGACAACTGTAGGAATCAGGTACTTCTATTATCCCCACTATAAAGAAAGTGACAAAGCCAGGATTCATACTTAGAATCTGACTTTATTCTTTAATGACTACATTAATGCATACTGTATTAAAATATGGTTCTTTAACATGGCAATAGACACTATATTAACTTCCACGTAAATTTAATAATCAAGCAAACAAACTCTCTATTGTTTGGGAGTAAGCACATGGGTAGCTTAAGCCTATACACATCAAAGCACTTTACACAGAGGAGAGGGGAAACGCAATGCAGTGATAATTGGTTGCTGACGTAAACCAGGGTGACTCTGCTGTAGTTCCAAAATCATAGCCAAGGACGTGGGCGTGGCAGAGACTGGTGAGAGGGTGCACAGGCACCATGACCATCCTGCCAGGCAAACTCAGTGTCCCGATATGATAAATATGGAACTTAAAAAAAATCTTTGTGTATGATTTTATTAATTTATTTACTTATTTAAATTTACTTTTAGAGACAGGGGAAGGCAGGGAGAAAAAGAAGGAGAGAAACATTGACACATGATGGGTTGCCTCTCACACACCCCCAGTGGGGACCTGGCTCACTACCCAGGCATGTGCTGTGACTGGAAATCACACCTAGGACCTTTCGGTTTACATGCCAGCACTCAATCCATTGAGTTACACCAGCCAGGGTGATTTTATTTATTTATTTATTTATTTATTTATTTATTTATTTATTTATTTAAAAGATTTTATTTATTTATTTTTAGAGAGGGAAGGGAGGGTGAAAGAGAGAGAGAGAAACATCAGTGTGCGGTTGCTGGGGGCCATGGCCAGCAACCCAGGCATGTGCCCTGACTGGGAATCGAACCTGCGATGCTTTGGTTCGCAGCCCGCGCTCAATCCACTGAGCTATGCCAGCCAGGGCGATTTTATTTATTTTTTAATTGAACTTATTGTGGTGACTCTGGTTAATAAAAGTATATAGATGTCAGGGGTACAATTGTACAATGCATCATTTGTGCATTATATTATCTTCACTACCCCAAGTCAAGTTTCCTTCCCTTATCATTCATTCCCCCTTGACCCACTCCTACCTCCTCCTACCCCATTCCTTTCCCTCGGGTAATCACCATACTGCTGTCTGTGTGGTTTTGTCTTTTTCATTTTTTCAATTTTTTGCCTAATCCCTTCACCCTTTTCACCCAGCCAGCCCCCGCTACCACTTCCTCTCTGACAGTTACCAGTCTGTTCTCTATGAATCTGCTTCTATTTTGTTTATTTTTTCATTAGATACTACATAAAAGTGAAATCATGCGGTATCTGTCTTTCTCTGACTGGCTTAATTCGCTTACCACAGTCTTGGGTTGGCCAAAAAGTCTGTTTAGTTTTTTCTATAAAACAAACGATGTATTTTTCATTTCACCCATAACTTTATTTACCAATGAAACAGTAGCATACTCTTTTCATTACTATGGCCTTGTAGTATAGTCTGATATCAGGTAATGTGATTCCTTCAACTTTGTTCTTTCTCAAGATTGCTGTGGCTATTTGGGTCTTTTGTGGTTCCATATAAAGTTTTGGAACACTTGTTCTAGTTCTGTGAAATATACCATTGGTATTGTACAGAAATTGTGTTGGATCTATGGACTGCTTTGGGGCATTTTAATGATATTAATTCTTCCTATCCATGAATATGTCATATCACTTCACTTTTAATTGTTTACGAAGGAGGACCCCAAAAAAGCTGGAATTTATTTGTAAAAAATTATGTATTTTATTCTTACATGATTAGCCTTCAGTCACCTTCAAAATATTCTCTACTTGATGCAATACCTCTAATCAAGACATTTTTTCCCTACTGCTCAAAAGAGTTTTTAAACTTAATGATTTTGATGACTTTTAGTGATTTTGCTGTTTTTTGTTTCACCTCGAACATGGGCAAAATGTTTCCCTTTGAGGACTTTTTTCATCTGGGGAAACAAACATAAACTTGCTCAGGGCGAGATCGGGTGCAAAGGGAGGATGGAGCACCAGGGTCATGCCAATTTTGGTCAAAACTGCCCAACACTCAGCACAGTGTGGGCAGGTGCACTAGTAAATCACCCATTATGAAATGGGCAAATGCACTGAAAGAATCTTCAAAACTACTTCGCTGAAGCCAAACACAGCCTCTCACAAAAACACCAGCTGGTACACTGATACAGATGATTTGTGTACTACAAGGGCCTGCCTTCCAGAAGATAATTCCAGTTTTGGGGGGTATCCCCCCTCATATATGAGTCTGGGGAGGGAGGAGGACCAGAGGCTAGTAGACACCAGTGCTATCTGGCTAAAAAACAGTATGTGGCAAATGTGGGGAAAGGGAAAAAGGCCTGATATGGGTGCCTTAATTTAGCCTTTATATTTAAGGACGTGAGGTAGTGAGCAAGCAGTACGCTCATTCTCTTGTATAGGGTATGATCATTTTTAGATAAAAGAAATGAGCCATGTGCAGGCCTCTTATTTTTATAGTACTATTTAAGGTACGTCTATAGTTTCTACTACTAGATTTAGCATTTTCACTTTGTTTTTAAAAACTCAAGTGTTACTTAGATTCTTGTATTTTGAGTCTGTCGACCACACACAAGTCTACCAAGAATTAGCTAAAGTTCCAAAATTTTTTAATGATTCATTAAAATAATACAAAAATAAATATACATGTCTACACAGAAGTACAGAAGTCAAAATGAAGAACTTTTCCAATTGAATCAAAATATATTTGTTTATATTTTAAATGGAATGTAGCACAGTAAACATTCCTTTATCTCAAAATAAATGTTCCTAAAATATACGTAAAATGTTTTCGCATACCAAAACACTCTCTTCCTATTGAATCACATAATATTAGGGAAATATGCATCCATGTAAAAAGTAAAATCACACGGATGGACAGAGCTAAAAACCTGGAGAGATCTGAGCACATGCCTAAAAAGTGCACTTTAAACTGGGGGTGTGACAGCTATCAGCTGAGCCCCATTGCTTTAGGTCTGTAACTTCGCAAAATCAAAGGCAATGAAAAGTGATCACAGCAGGAAAACTACAGGTGCCTGGATAACAGACCCCTCTCCACCCTGGACAAGTTATCCCATGCAGCAGAGCAATTATGATATCCCCTTCTTCCCTAACAGAGCCCATCACTTAAGATCAGTATTGCATAATCAGGATGTGGAAAGTATACTTTAAAAGTCATTATAAGAAAACTAAGAGAAGATTAAAAATATTTTGTTGATGTATAATATATATAAGAAGCTAATTTGTTACCTGTCAAGAAATTGTAAGTGCTAACATAGCTGCAACACCCACCACGGGTCTTCTTAGGTTCAACTAAACATTCGGACTTACATAAACTATCTTAGGTAACAACCAGCGTCATCCTCCTGAGAAGGATCCAGGCAGGAACACAGCCTGCAGCAGGGAACCAAGGATAGGCACGCTTCTGGGGAAGCACTTTTCCTGAGCGTTTGTTCAGCTTCAGGCCACAATGGGCTGATGGAAGAGTTGCCTCCGTAGGAGTTTCCTGCTCCATGAAAGTCAGTACTGCAAGGCTTCCAAGATGCCTCTAAGGAAATGCTCATTTATATTTCACTTATCCTCCTATTCCAGATGCAGTTTACCTACCAGGGATCATTTTTAGCATCTGTAATGTTGCCTAGAATCATTTAAAATATATATATTTTATTGATTATGTTCTTACAGTTGTCCCATTTTCTCCCCCTTTATTCCCCTCTGCTCTGCACACTCCTCCCCCCTACACTTCCCCCACATTAGTTCATGTTCATGGGGTTGTACATATAAGTTCTTTGGCTTCTCCATTCCTATACTATTCTTAACTTCCCCCTATCTATTTTGTAGTAACCATTTATGCTTCATATTCCCTGTACCTTTTCCCCCATTCTTCCCTTTCCCCCTCCTGCAATCCCCATTTCTGTGATTCTGTTCCTGTTCTAGTTGTTTGATTAGTTTTGGGGTTTTTTAGGTTTAGTTGTTGATAGTTGTGAGTTTGTTGTCATTTTACTGTTCATATTTTTTATCTTCTTCTTTTCCTTAGTTAAGTCCCTTTAACATTTCATATAATAAGGACTTGGTGATGATGAACTCCTTTAACTTGACCTCATCTGGGAAGCACTTTATCTGCCTTTCCATTTTAAATGATAGCTTTGCTGGATAGAGTAATCTTGGATGTAGGTCCTTGCCTTTTGTAACTTTGAATACTTCTTCTGAGTCCCTTCTTGCCTACAAGGTTTCTTTTGAGAAATCAGGTGAGAATCTTATGAGAACTCCTCTGTAGGTAACTGTCCCCTTTCCTCTTGCTGCTTTTAAGAATCTCTCCTTATCTTTAATCTTGGGTAATGCAATGATGATATGCCTCGGTGTGTGCTTTCTTGGGACCAAGTTCTTTGGGACTCTCCGAGTTTCCAGGATGTCCTAGAAATCTATTTCCTTCACCACATTGGGGAAGTTCCTCCTCATTATTTTTTCAAATAAGTTTTCCATTTCTTGCTCTTCCTCTTCTCCTTCTGGCACCCCTATGATTCAGATATTGGAACATTTGAAGATGTCCTGGAGGTTTCTAAGCCTCTCTCATTTTTTTGAATTCTTGTTCCTTCATTCCATTCTGGTTGAATGTTTATTTCTTCCTTCTGCCCCAAATCATTGAGTCCTGGTTTCCTTCCCTTCACTGTTGGTTCCCTGTATATTTCTCTTCATTTCACTTATCACAGCCTTTACTTTTTTCTCCATTTTGGGACCATACTCATTCTTTTCTGTGAGCATCCTCATTACCATTATTTTGAAATCTGCATCTGACTGGTTGGCTACCTCTTCATTGCTTGATTCTATTTTTGGAGCTTTGATCTGTTCTTTCAATAAGGCCATATTTTTTTGTCTTGGCTCACCTATTATGTTGTAAGGGGGAGAGTCTCAGGTATTCGCCAGGGCGGGGCAACCCACATTGCTATATTGTGGGGCTGTATGTGGGGCAGGGGTCAGAGAGGGAACCACGCCACTTGCTCGGCTCTCTGCCGGTTTTCAGTCACTTCCCCGGCTACCCCCAAGTAAATTGGGCCCTTCTAGTGCTGATTCCCAGGTGGGTGAGTTTGTGTATGTTCTAGGACCCTGTGGACCACCCCAGTGAACTCTTCTGCAAGACTGGGAGATTCTCCCACCGCCTTAACCCCCACAGATTTTCACCGACAGAGGTTTTAAGGCTTTATTTCCCCGTGCTGGAACCCTGGGTTGTACTGTCTGTCTCGCCCCCCAGTTCTTCCTGTTTATCTGCACACAAATGTTGGACCACTCGGTCCACCAACTGCAGTTTCACCTGGTCCTCCAGCTGCCACCTTGCCAAGTATCCTCTTCACCCTGGCTGCCCATCTCTGCCCCTCATACCTGTCTGAGTGAATGTTTCTTCTTTAACTCCTTGGCTGTCAGATTTCTATTCAGTTTGATTTTCTGGCAGCTCTGGTTATTTTTTGTTTTTAAATTTGTTGTTATCTTTCTTTTGGTTGTACAAGGAGGCAAAGTATATCTACCTATGCCTCCATCTTGGCCGGAAGTACCAAGAATCATAGGTGATATATAGCCTTATTGGATTACCAAAGAAAACAGTTACAGAGTTAACCAAAGGTTAAAAATGCCAACCTGCACAGAATATAGACAATGATCAGTAGATTTATTGGGGTGATCTCTATGTAAGGTATATAAAAGCCTAGTCACTATGTTGTACACCTGAAACTAATAAAATATTGCATGTCAACTGTAATTTTTTTTTGTCAACTGTAATTTTTAAATGCCAACTTGAAGTAAATGATACATATCAATAACCATAGATCGGTATGAAAACATCCCTAATAGAAAAACGAGCTAAATATATTAACAGGCAATTCAGAAGAACCAAAGTGGCCAATGTGTAAACTCAATAGTAATCAGAGAATGTATATTAAAATTAAAATGAAATATTATTTCACACCATTAAAATTGTCAATATTTTAAGTCTTATGTGATTTAAGAATCATATATCCTTCAACCTAGCAATTACCATACATACTCAAAGTGCCATGCACAAAAACATTTGCTCCTGGAATGCTTATACCTACAAAAAAATTATAAATAACCTAAATGTTATCAAAAGTTTAATGGACAAAGTGTAATATGTTTATATAATGGAATACTGCACATCTGACTGATCTGCAAATACATGGATATTATCTCAAAAAAAAAAAAACATGCTACAGGAAAAAGGCCAAGTTGCAGAATAGTATGAACAATATGATACTAGTTAATTAAGCTGTAAAACATAGAAAATGATACCAAATATTATAAAAAAATAAATACAAAGAAAAAGTAAAAAATAAAACTAAAAAGCGTAGGTACAATAAACAAATTCAGAATAGCAGTTACCTCTGGGGGGGGAAAAGAGAAAGAAAATGGCATAGATAATCAAATCAAAGGGGGTTGAAAAACTGGTACAATTTTTATTTGTTAAAGAACAAATATTTAAAATCGAGATTAGGAGAATGCCATACTTTGGCAGTCCTTGACAGAACACACTACAGGATGATGGTTTTCAGGTAACTTTACAACTACTATTCTATTCATAATTCTGTTTTGTTATATAGAGTTTATCTTTCCTAAAACAATTAGTAACCAGGTTCTGACAGGTCTAGCTGTTGAAGCCAGCACCCCTCAGTTCAGTGGACATTCCAGGCTGGAACCCTGTCCTAGACCAAATCTTTGCCTCTCACTGTTCTTTTTGCCTCTAGTCTATTTCTCTCCATTTGTTCCCCAAAACACCCTATGTACCAAGAGCACATCAATCAACACCAAATGTCAGTTTGGTAATATCACTCAACAGATCCTGGAATTTAAATTTTTAATGGCAGCTATTGCCTAGAAAATGAAAGGCAAACACTTTAACCTAGCATTTAAAGTCCTCAAAGCCTGGCTCAAAGCTGTATGTCTAGTGGTATCTTCTACTCCTTTACAAGGAGGATCTCTCTGGCCAATGCTCTGTTCAAAGTCCTGCACGGGTTCTGCTCCTTTTTCTTCCTCTTTGTTCAAGCTGTGCCTCCTGCCCAGAATGCCACCTCTCCAACACCACCTCTCTCCAGGTACCCAAATCTTAGCTGTCTTCCAAGCCTTTGTCACAAGCCTTATGTCCCCCATAAATCTCTCCCTAACCAATTTACTCTGTTTTGGACTCATTCGTTTGTTCACTCGTTCATTCATATATCCATTCATTTAAAGACTTATTGGATGTAGGCATGTGGCAGAAGACTTAGTTTTGGGGACATACATAGGGTGCCTACGTATATTATACATAAATTTAAAACATTTTTTATCTTTCTGTTAATATATATGTGAACCTCAGCTACTGTGTAAACTTCTTAAAGATGAGGAGCTCATTTTATCCCACAGAACAACTACTAGTACTTTGTAGTGGTCAGGGTTCAATAAATATTTTCTGGCTAAATAAATTTTGAAATGATATGGTTATGGGATCTAATTTTTTAAGTATTTTTTTAAGATTTCATTTATTTATTTTTACAGAGAGGGGAAGGGCAGGGGAAAGAGAGGGAGAGAAACAGCAATGTGTGGTTACCTGTCACATGCCCCATGCTGGGGACCTGGCCAGCAACCCAGGCATGTGGCCCTGACTGGGAATTGAACCTGTGACCCTTTGGTTTGGATCTAATTTTTTTTAAAATTTTTATTGATTGATTGATTTTGAGAAAGAGAGAGGAAGGGGGAGAAAGTGGGGAAGAGAGAAATAAAGACATCGATTTGTCATCCCATTTATTTATGCCCTCATTGTTTTTTTTCTTGTATGTGCCCTGACCAGGGATCGAACCCCCAACCCTGTCATATTGGAATGATGCTCTAAACAACTGAGCTACCAGACCAGGGTATGTTATCTAATCAAAAATAATTAATATTTATCCTTGGAACTTTGAATAATTACATTTTCTTGTGATGCACACATCTGTATAACAAGAACAATGGACTTGGAGTCAGAAGGTCTGTGCTTGAACTTGGGCTCCACTACTTACCACCTCTGGCCATATAATTCTTTCTCTCAATAATTTTCATAAAATAAAAATATTCATACATATCTGAGGAGACTATCATAACTATTAGGAGAAATAAGTAAATTAGGAAAAGACTTATGTTATTATGCTAGAAAAATGTCACTACTCATTCATTAGTCCAACTGATAATTGCTAGGCTATTCTTATTGATGCCAATATCCTCACTTTCTAAAAGAGTTTATAAAGGTCCATTCCCTCTCTGCTGGGTGATAGAAAAGACGTCTTTGACTAATTTATGAAAGAAAGGAGAACTGACAAAAATAACCAATTGAAATATTTTCAATGTTAAGTAATAATTTCTTAAAGCCATAAAATTATTCTTTTATGTCTTAATCATTCTATTTATTACATAAAATACAAACAGTAGGTTATATATATTATATATATATCTGCTAAGTGGAAATGAAAATGATATTTGAAATAGATTATAAACTTACTCATTAGAATAAATATCTCAGTAAAGTTTTTATTTTCTTTTATATAAAAATAATTCTATATTTGACTTCCTGTTTAAAGTAGAACATATGTGAATTCATTAATGATTGACTAGCTGGCATACTTGGTTTTAGAAGAATTATTAACCTCTTTTATAAATTCCTGATGTTCCTGCTAGGTAGAGTTGCCCAAATGAGAAGCTGTTCCTGAAATCACTTTCTACAATTTGGAGTCTGTCCTGTGATCTTCTGGAGTCCATTCTGTAAACCACCGTTTGTTCTCTGTCCTCAATATCTTAATAGACAAGAGCCATCCCTCCCACTCAGAAGTGCCAGAGATTTCTCACTGCTGCTCCATTTCAATGACCTGGGAAGCTCACTGAGACCCACCCTAAAAGCTAATTTCCAGTAGACCAATTTGCCTAGAATGTACCCTCTAAATTTAATGATACTCCATCTGACCATTGTTACATGGTGTTGCAACAAAGAGAAGTTTGTTCATTTACCATATAATTTGTAGGTAAAATCCTATGTTAGGAACAATTTAACTATTTATTCCCCTGTCTTTTCTTTCCAGGTCACATTTTCTATACCACAGTGAAAAATCTAGGTAACTACTATACAATATTGGTATTATGGGTTCTGATGCCAGGTCTGTTCAAAGCCAGCTGCACTGGTTACTAGGTGTGTTACCTTAGAAACTTATTTCACCTCTTCACACCTCAGCTTCCACCACCAGCACCTCAAAGGGCTATAATATTAAATGAGTTAGTGTACATAAAACAGAATAGCACCTGATATGAATTCCGTACTTTTAATGGGAAGTGACACCAGTTACTAGAGGAAAAACTATAAGTACAGTTTCACTGCTTAAACAATGAGATTGAGCAAGTATCTTTCTGCTGAGAAGACCCTTTTAAGCTTATAAAAGTATAAATACAACATTATTAGCTATCTCCTCAGCTTGTCTGTTTTTTTTAGATAATTGCATTCCCTTCTATCACTTTGATAAGGAAAATGTTCATTAGAAAAAAATGTACAATATTGTGAAAAGTGAAAAAAGAGAAAGATATTTCCACTATCTAAATATTTAACATTGTGATGTATTTATTTACAGGACTAGTTGAACAAAACACATTTTTAAAAAATCACTGGGATAAAACTGAATCTCATCATTTCTACCTAATAGCATCACAGAAATATTTTTCCTCAGGCTTTGAATATATAATTTTAATAGCACCATAAAATTCCAAGTGGAGTCCATATATTTCAAAACAAACATGGACAGAACTTTTTGTAACAACTGCAATCATGTCACTGATTGCAGTGTCATTAACACTTAAGTGTCACTAACACTTGCCATAAAAGGATGGCAATAAGCATCTACATTTATGCACGTGCTGATTCTTTTCTATAGTATGAATATTGGCATCATTCTAGTATTTGGTATAGCCAAAACTACAACTGCAGCATCAAACTAATACATGCAAGAAGAGAAAAATATTAAACAAAGTTGTGGCTTCAACCTAAATGTCAACTTTCGTAAGAACTATTTCCAATTTTTCACTGGAAACAAAGACAAAGCAAGGAACAACGTTAATCAATATACAGCATATACATATTTACATTACTGATTTAAAGCAAATCAATCTAAATTTATCCACAACAGCCCTGGCTGGTGTGGCTCTGTGGACTGAGCACTGGCCTGCAAACCAAAAGGTTGCTGGTTCTGTTCCCAGTCAGTGCACATGCCTGGACTGCCAGCCAGGTCCCCAGTAGTGGGCATGTGAGAGGCAATCACACACTGATATTTCTCTTCCTCTCTTTCTCCCTCCCTTCCCCTCTTTCTAAAAATAAATAAACAAAATCTTAAAAAACTAAATTTATACACAATAAAAATTTATAGGTGTGCCTATGTTGAAACTTTAATGTTCAATCCAATAGCTTAAGAGTGCCTTGGTTATAAGAGAGGTTTTAAAAACACACATACACATATTCACTAAAATCCTAATTACTAATTTTGCCAGACTCAACATGTAGCATTTTACTTTGTGTGATTTACATATATTGTGGAATGACTACCACAATGAGATTGGTTAACATCCATTATCTCATATAGATAAAATAAAAAGAACAAAATTTCTCCTTGTGATGAGAACTCTAAGGATCTATGTGCTCTCTTAAAAACTTTCCTACGTATCATATGATGCGTAGTCATGTTACGCATTATATCCCTAGTACTTGTTTTGTACACTATATCTCCATGCCTTATTTATTTTACAACTGGAAGTTTGTACCTCTTGACCTTTTCCACCTATCACATCTACCCAGCCCCACCCTCCTCCCCTCTGGCAATTACCAATCTGTTTTATGTATATACACCACTTCAAATGACTAACAGAAACCAGTGAAAACTTCTTTTACAGAAACCAGTGTAAATGTTTCATTTACAGAAACAATTAGGGAAGAACCATGGTTTGGTAATAAGAGCAACTGAACTGGGAAGTTGAGAACCTAGATTCATGACCCAGCACATCCTTTAAGTAACTATGCAATAGCCAGAAAATTGTTTACTAACTATAGGCCTTAACTTTAAAGGATTTAAATGATTCCCAGGGCCTCCTCCAGCTCTAAAATAAATATTGCAAGAAATAAAGATGATTGTAGTACCATCTACTGACATACAAATTACTTACTGCCACAGGACAGATAACTCTTAATTAGTAATAGAAATCATATCCTAATACCTAAAATTATGTTCAGTGCTGTCCCATACTCTCTGCATTTCTTTACTATATAAATGTATTGTTTTTCTCTAAAAGTAAACAAAATAAACATTAAAAATTCTTCTTTAGTCTTTTCTGCCACCCTGGCTCCCCTACTCCTCCTACCAACAATGTAAAATGGAAATTAAATATTTGAATGTTACTCTTATTGAAGAAACTTACATTTACATTTCTGGTGCACAAAGAAGCCTATTTTGAAATCTGCCTCCTCAATAGACATTAATACAGTCTGTTCAAGTCAATATGCTTGCATAGTTTATCAAAGGAACGCCCTATGCGATCACACTTGAATTCATTTATTGTCATCAAATACCTACGAGCAATTAGTTTGAAGATAAAGACAAAGATGATGAATTACGTACCCCACATTTATTAAAATAGAGTACTGCTTGGTAGGATTTTTCAAAGCAGATTAATTTAGCAACTAAAAATCTATGAATGTGCTTTAGAATGCTGATTTAATTAATGCTTTGTAATATGCAGTAAAAGGGAAAATATATATTGAAAATATATTTTGTCACATTAAAAAAAGCAACAAAGGCATTTGCTTTTTTTTTTTTAAATAAATTTTCTTAAAGCAAAGAGAAGCCCTCTTTTTGCCATCTTTCAAAGAGTAAACATCCACTTCTGGTCTTGATTAAATATAAGATGCAGTACAGTAAATGACAGATTTGCCATGAATTTTTTTTTGTTAATAGAAAATATAGTAAGTTCAAAGAAGTGAGAGAAAAGTTAGGCACCAGAGTACTGTCAAGGAGACTGAGATTATTAACATTAATTTTTTATATGTTTCAACTGACTATGTACCTATAATTGGGACTCTGGTTGCAAATCGAAAGGGCTATGCTTATGTGAGGATTGTGTAATAAGCAGTCATTATGCTCTTCTTTTGTGCTGTCTAATGGGAAAACTGAGAAGCTCTTTCCCCTTTTTAAATTAAATGCTTTAATAAAGAAAGATTTTAGGGAAACAGATACTCAACTTCTTAAGCTGTAAATTACTAAAAGCTGCTCTCACTGGACTAGAGTATGGAGAAACTAGAGTGATTTAAATGTTTTCCAGAGCTCACACATTAGTGCTTTCAGCATCAAAAAGTAAAACCAGAATCATGTCAGCACTCTGTTTGGCCAAGCTTTAGACAAAGAGGGAACAACAGGAGAGTGTGGCCAGATCTTCGCCACTACGGACATGGACAGAAACATTGCAGCACATCGTAGTGACCATTTGTTTTTGACCACGTGTGTCTGCACATGGCTCAAAAGGCCTGCATTCGCAAACATGGCTTCTACCTAGTACACTATCAGGCCTTCCCCTCACTCTTGCATCTCACTGCCTAATGAAGGAAGGTCCTAACTAAAACCCTTTCACTTTCCAGAGAAAATACTTTCCACAGGTAAAATTTTACAGAGATTCAATAAATTGCATAAGGACATTGGAAAATTGTATGGATTCTATGTACATGTATAACTACCAAAAGAAAATATTAAAAAGTACAAATTCTGAGTCCACTGATTTCCAATTTATGGAAGTTTACTTATAAATACTTGAAAAGTAGAGTTTTGAAAGGACACACAGTTTTTGAACTTCAGAATGTGTTCAAACTTGGCTGAATCTATGGGATCTCTGAAACATCAAGCTTTATCACTTTTCTTCTCCCATCTTTAAATTGCCTATAAACTTTCATCAGCAGTATTCTGCTGCAGGTACAGACATGGCTAAAATGCATTGATTCATCCTAAAAGGAGGGATGTTTACAGAAATTAAGCCAGGTTCAGTCAAAGCAAAACACATGCTTCAACATGAAAGCCCTGCCCCCTCCTCCAAAACATCCTTGTAGCGTCTAATTTAGCCTCATGTCTTTTCCACTCCTCCCTTAATTTCTCTGTGTCATCTTGGTTTATATTACCATGTGCTTTTCCTTTGATAACAGCAATTTTCAAAGGCTGAAGAATTCCCCCCCACCACCACCACCATAGATTTAATACAGCAGTCTGATAACGGATTGGTCTAAGAGCAAAGAATCCCTTTGCTCCACCTCCTAACATCTGTCACAAGAGTCAGATTACAAATCAACTCAAATGAGGGGATCAAGGGCTGTGTAAATGAAGAGGAACACAAGGAAAAGGAAAAAACTAGTAGTTAGTGGCTAGGTCATCTATAGAAACCATAATATAATTTCTATTCTTCATTTGATAGAAGCATACAAAGGAATACCATGTTAGAAATAACATTAAACTGAATGTTTAATGTTTAAAAAAAGGACTAAGTAATATCCTAAATAAAAATCCTGTTTGAAAATATAAAATAATCCTTTTATTAAATCTACAGAGATTTAAACACATATAGATATTTTCAAAGAAAACGGTCTTTTCATCCTCAGTTTTTATAATAATTTCTAACACCATCAGAAATATTACAGAGAAATACATTAATCACAAACTGACTTATACAATGTATGTAGCTACAGATGCAATTTACTAGACAAATAATTTTACCTTTGATATTTTATATTTTAAAAACTGGCCTGTAAGCTGCTTTTAATAATTGTTTGTCAATCTTCTAAGTTTATTGCAGTGGGAAAAAGTAATCAGTAACTGCTTATGGACTGCCAAACCATATTTCTAATTTTAAATGATGGTAAGAGTAGCCTAAGGCGATTAGCAAACATTTCAGAAATTTCACAGTCTAAATGGTTTTAACTTACAACTTTATGCAAAGAAAATGAAGGAACAAAGGAAGGAAGGAAAAAAGGAGGGAAGGGAGGGAGGGAGGGAGGTACATCAAGCAAACATTTAACTAAAGTAACAATAAAAACTCATACAATGATGAAATTTTTAGGTTGAATGTACTTGACGTTCTCTAGCATGTACAAGTACCTGAAAGGCAATTCAGATTCAACTTTACCCCATTAAAACAGTGAAGTTCCTGAAGTGTACAGGGTGTAACCTGATCGTAATTGCTGTGAAGGGTGAGAGCTGACTAAATCTTGATGCTAAATCTTGCCATCTGTAGGTGCTTTACACATCCCCAGTTTTAGGGGTTTTTTCAGTAGGGTCAAAAGTTTACAGTATATTTTTCCACTCACTACCAATCACAAAATTTTTTTACCGTATGTCGTCTTAGAACAATACCCTGAACAATTTTGGTGCTACCCAATCGCAAGTTTACGCAACAACATGCACGCTATCTCCAAATCCATTTCACATGCCCATTATAGACAGTTTTTAATGATTAAGGAAATTATATTTATTTCTGTATTTAGCAAAAGTACTGAATTTCCCCAAAATAATTCTCCCAAAGATACCACTTTTAGACTAAAAACTCCTTCACAAAACCACTTATGGCTTATAACCCAACAATTCACATTTAAAAGAAAAGCATTCATACACAGGATGTCCATTTCATTGTCACTAAGTGGATTCTACTATTATTCATGCTGCTCGCTAATCCCGCTCATTTCACCTTAACTGTTCACACCAGAAACTTGGACGCATCATCTCCCAGGACTGGGATTCCATACTGGAGAACTATCACAGAGGTGAGACCAACGAGTTTTACACTACAATTAAACATATTAAAATGTCTGCATACAAAAAGCCTTTTACCCAGTTAAGTTGGTCTGTTAGCAAGCAACCTAAAATTCAAATATAGGTACAAACATGCCATTTTATAAAATTCTCTCATTTTACAGTTTTATTTCTCTCATTTACAGTTATCAAACTTTACTTGTCAAACTCTATCCTTAATTATTCATAGAAATTGCCAGTAAATTAAAATCATCACCATAAATTCAGTAGGAGTCATGGGAAAGCACATAAGGGTGAAGACAGTCCTTAAAAACAAAGAAAGCACTAAAATAACTTATAGTTCAGCTTATAAAATAATTGTACACTTAAAAATACTATATGAATCACATAAATCTGAATTTTAGTTTCAATATATAAGAATTTAATATTTAAAAGGACCCCTCTGAGTCCTATTTAAAAATGAGTAATCTGGCAATACAAATGATCAAATCCTACAAATTGTTTATGTAGGAATCTGATATATTACAATACAAGGTAAATCAATGTAATATTACTCTAATTTAAAAACCTCCCAGCTAATTGAAGAGGAACAAGTTAAGTGAAAAAAATTTTGAATTAATGTTTCTAATTAGCAGGGGCTTTTCACATAGACTTAAAAGCAAATTTTCCTTTCCTGATTAATTAGAACATCACACAAAGAACTAGACTCTAATTGGTAATTCTTTCAGAGAACTAGGAAGGGGCTGATGTGACTGACGAACAGCAGAAGACATATTCTCCAATGAAAATAACTGCAACAAAAATCCTGTTATAGCTATATGGTGGGTATAGACATATAGATAGACGGTGGTTCCTGTGCTTAAAAAGAACATTTTTAAAAATTACAAAGGCTGTGTGGTTGGTGGTATGGCAGAGATATTTTGGCCAAAAAATAAGCTTACTCTGCTCAAAATAATACAAAACTTTGCAAAGAGCTTTTGGTTAACTTAGATAGAAGGTCAAATAGTAACTGAAAAGACTGTTAAAAGTATCTAGAATTGTTCTTCCTTCTATTAATGATTCCCTAATTATCCAACACATTTCAACATTTGCCATGAATTTAAATAGGAGATTTTTACAATACACTAGGAGAATACCAGTTCCTTCCTCCAAGACATAAAGAGGCACATCACTAATATGAAATGGATATGCCTAAATTAAATGAAGAGAAAATGAAGGAAAAATTTGGGACAGGACCCATAACAGCACTGCAATTAAAAAGATAAGGGAAGGAAAGTCTCAGGGAAGAGAAATAAATCCTCTAGCCTCTTAGATGAGGGACTTGCTCTTGGAGGCGAAAAAAAGTTTAACATTAAAGGGTAGCAAATTGAAGGGATTTCAGAAGCAAATTCAAAAATACTGCAGCAGTCTCCTGAGTGCCAAATTTTAAGTATACGTACACCAACTAGTTTCAAAACAATTCTCTGAAACGCTAATACACAGACCATTTAAAAGTATGGATATCAACTACATACACAAGGCATCTTAAAATTTCTCATAATTTTTCATTTTTTACTAGCCACACATTCTACCTTACATTTTGCTGTCCCATTTTACAAATAAAATAATTTTATAATCAATTATAAAAAAAACCAGTAATAATGGCTAATCCATATTGTAACATGAACCTAGATATACAAAGGAGACAAAGCCTGGGCTTTTGTAGGATCTGTAATGATTCCTCTCTCTCTGAACATCCAGTTATTACCTCCCTACCAATTCGCATTAGTATCACCCAAAGCTCCTCCTCCCCATCACCTCCACCCCCTTGGTTCACATTGTCATCCCTCAGTTCACATTGTCACCTCACCTGGGTTAGTTCAATAGCCTAAATCTGTCTCAGCCTCCAGCCTGGCCCTCCTTTAATCCACTCATCCCAGGGCAGGATATTCATTCTAAAATACGAATTTCATCATTTCATTTCCAGGCATCAAATTCTTCAATGGATCCTCATGGTACTCGATTAAAGTAAAAATGCCTTAGCAAGTACAAGACTCTTAGGTGATCTTGCCCCACTAACCTCTGCAATCTTGATCTCCGACTACTTCTGTTGCAGGTATAAGGAACTAATTTAGTTAATTACTTTCTCTCACCACTGGACCTTTTATATGCTGCCCTCTCAGCTTGGAACTGCCCCCTCTGCCCCATGCGTGTTCCCCTTGGCCACAGAACTGCTTATCCTCTATCTTTGTATATGCCGTCATCTCCAAGATAATATTAGCTCCAAGTGAGCAAAATGTGTGTTTTCTCATAGCTAGTGGATCCAGCACAATGAATGGCATAGAGTAGAACACTCAACACACACCTATGGCTTTGATAAGAAAATGCTAATTAATGGCATACCTGAATAATTCCCCTGAGTAAGTAGAACTTTTCTAGGTTCTGGGCTTGAAAAAAATTGGTTGAAGAAACACAAAACACACAAACCACAGTCTTGGCTGCCTATCATCAAGAGGCCAGCAACACTCACTGTCAGGTCATAGGGGTGGTTCCCAGTGGAACTGACACCTGCCCTTCCACGAAGCCCCTCGTGTGCCCAGGCACTAGCCAAAACCTTGTTCTACCCCAGGATCCTGGACAGGACTGGTAAAGAAGTAGATGGGTAGTAAAAGGTGGATCAATGAGCCGGTCCTGTGGTTTTTGTTGGAGCTGTCAGAAAACTGCTCTCTTTAAAAAATGGCAGCACTGGCTGTTAAAAAGATGTAAGCCAGAGCTTCTCAGGCCCTTCTCTGCTATCACATAAGTCCTAACTGAAAAAAGAAGCCAACACAGAGGAAAGTGGAGACAAAAGAAAGAGAGAGGGTTCCAGTGACACCATTAAATCCTCTCACCCAGATGTGCCCAGAGACAGCTGTAGCCTTAAACTCCCACTTGTACAAGAAGTAAATTCCAGTTTTGCTCATACTGGTTTTCATTGTTTTTTGGGGGGCAGTCAAGAGTCCACAGCCACAGGTCAGGAATCATCTGCCTGTGTCAGCCTATAACTAGGCATCAAAATTCATTTGTTTTCTAGATAATCAATATGAAAAAAACCCCAAAAAAACCAACAACTGAAGGATTAGGTCAGGTTATGTAGAATTCTTTCCCATTTCACGCAAGATGTAGGAGTAGTGAGTTTTATACTCAATCTACCAACTATTTCTCTATGGATGAAAGAAGGGTGGGGACAGTTTTTCTGAATAAAGTGTACATGAAATGCTACAAAATTGGGAATTCATCTAAGTTATACTTATTTTGTTGGAAAGATACTGAAATGAAGACATTAGCTTTATCCTTCAATGACTTTTAGAGTATAGTAGAATGAACAACGTGACAAAGAAAAATCAGAAAATCAGGTTTGAATGCTAGTATTCACACTATGTAGCCCACCAGAATCTTCTCCCTAAAGCATGGATTTGCAAAACACCATTGGTAGCTTCCCATTACATATGGGAGTGCATATGGGCTGTGTGGAAAGAATGCCACATCAGACACAGTTATCTGTAGAGGTAGAAGGGGAGTGAAGGAGTATGTATATATCAGTCACCCTGGTTATGGAAGCATCTAAAGAAGATGTTAAGCATCATCATGAGCTAGTCATTAACATTTAAGAAAAATATATTTAAAATCCCGGGCATGAAAGACCTTTCTTCAGCTGTAGTAACTTAAATCCCTGTTTATTCAAGGCACATAAGCAGCTGTTAATATAGAAAACATTATGCTGTGGCCTCTAGTAGCTCAGGGGAAAGGTAAGTTAACTGCAAGTGGCTAGGGAATATTCCCAGAAAGGCCTCTATACTAGGAAACTCTTCACCCCACTGGCTTTTCTTGGATGGGCAGCAAAAGTAACCACACTAAACAGAATCAGAGGCCTCAGAGAAAAGAGAAACATGGCCTCTGTCCCAGTGTCCTGCCTTAACACCATGGCCAAGGCTCAGGACTGAGTGGCTTGACATGGGGCTATGTGCCACAGCTACTCATAGTATCTGTCTTAAAAAAGCATTAGGCTTTAGAATTTCTGGTTCTTACACCTGCAAAATAGATTATATAATAAAACTACTATCAATCAGAATGTTTGTGAGATGACAAGTTATGTTACCCCTCTACCACTCCAAATTTGGTTCACTAATCAAAGCTCTCTTAAAACTGTGACCATAATCTCCTATTTTAGTAAATGTAACATTCCACAGATAATTTTATCTTTATTATTTAAGATTGCACAGTCCTTAGGACTATCATTCTGAATATTTGATACCAATATGAAGTGATGGAACTTTATAGAAAGTAGGTGATACTCTAGAATGTCTACTAATCTCATCCAATGATTAAGTGTGTACACACATGTGTTATGTTCTAACTTCATTTCGGGAACTTCCATTTAACACCAATACAAAGGGAAAATGTTACTTAATTCAGTATCTCAGTATGGGGATCATGTTAATTCAATCTCCTTATATCCAACTGGGGGCATACAGATTGAAAATAAAGATTAATGAAGGAATATTACCACGCACATATTGATTACTACAGAAACACTTGTCCAAAAAGGACTACACGGGTGACAGGATAACTACTCTGGATCCCACCTTTACTACTAAGTAGTTAATGAAATTAGGCAGATCACTGAATTTGTTTTCTTCCCAATTATGTAAAACTTCCCTCTCACAAATTCCTGGTTTCTTTCAATATCACTAATAATAGTGCCAGCCGGTAGTTCTGGGTCTGCTATAATAATAAACCCAAGTTATGGGATTTGTGTCTGGTGTATAGTGACTATCCAGAGCGATCCAATGCCCTGGATTTCTGATGCACTCACTGTATGAGCATGCGTGCTTCTTTGTATGTGAACAATGATTACTGGGTTGGTATTCAGGAAAGTAGCTTTGCCTCTACCCTCCAGCAATTTAAGTTAAGGCAGTTAATACACAAAATGAATGAGTAACAGCAGGAGAAGGAAAGAAAAGTGGAGTATATGGCCTGGACAATAGGTGTAGCTTAGCTGAGTTGCTGACCTGGAATTTCAAGAAATGTAATTCAGCCTGGACTAGGAACAGGAATTGGAGATGAGGACTAGAAAGAAACAGATGACAAAAAGGAGGAGAATGAGGAATATAAAAGCTAATTTTTAAAAACAATGTTCTTAGTACTTTATGTGAATTATCTCAATATAAGAAAACCACATACCAAAAAAAGAACAGATGTCACAGTAAAGTAGGGAAGTGGAATTTGAAGTGGAAGAATAGATTAGACTCACACTGGTATCAAGAATAAAGGGGCTATTAGGTGGGCTAATTTAGATGTTCAATAGAACTGGACATTTTCTATTCTTTCTCTCCAATATTACTACAACTTCTTGTAGAAAGACATTGTTCTTATAATATCCTTATATTTGTAATAATTTTTATATTAATCAACTTATATAAGTGATCAAGCTTAATCACTGTTTATACCTCTTCAACTAGAGGTGTTTGTTCTTCAGTTAGAGAATATACCAGATATAATTTCTTAAACTCTAGTAGGTAAATTAAAATTGTTACGAATTTACTTAGTGCTTGGTATAAACCCATGCATTATGGGTTACTCCCTACCATTTAGAAGGGAAATTCACAATGTAGTTGAAATAGGTTTGGAATATAGCAGGCACGGGTAACAGCCCCCATTCTTAAGACACTGAGCTAAGAATGTAACCAGCAGTTATTTTTCTGTCTTTGTGGCACTTGGAGCTCATCAATAACAAAAAAAAAAAATCCCTTATTTCTGTGTTTCATTTCTAGCTATTCCTGTTTTAATCACCTAGAACACACAACAGGGTTGTACATCGCATAGCAATATAACCACAAGGTCTAGAGTGTCAAGAAATGGACAGTCGTGGGCACAGCACACACTTTCCACATTGTATACCTACTACACTGCATTCTTTTGTATTTGTTAATACACTACTTTGTACTCCCATTTATGTAATTTAATGGTTATCTTCCATTTCTCTTACTACCTTGTGAGATGTGAGTGGAACAAAGATCTCACATGTTGCTTCTGTATACCTTAAACATCCCTGCTTTACTGTGTGCACAGAACTGCACCCAAATGAATGCAGACTAAATTGAAAAGACTGTCAGCTGACTGGAGAATGAACAAGAAAATCAAGGCTTTCACCCAATCGAGATGTGCCATTTGCATCACTTGTGGAAGCCCTATGTTGTACTAGAAAGAGAAGCGATTTGGGAAACACATAGTCCCAGGTTCAAATTTAAGAGCTGCCCACCTCTCTATATGACTGACTACTCCCTATGAGCCTCAGTGTTTTCATCTATAAGATGGGGATAATTTCTCTCTCCCAAGCTCATATTAAGAATTTGATTAAATAAAATGTATATTAAAGACAAGCAGAATATAGTTATGTAAAACGAACTTCCTTCTTAAATCTCCTTTATATTTTGATTCATAAAACTATTTCCACTCTTGATTTTAAAAGAATATCAAAAGCAGGCGGAGGGCTGGTGGAGGCAGAGGTGGAGGGGTGGCAATGGCTTGGCCCCTGGGGCCAGGGCACCAATTCCCACCTCTCTCCTCCTCACCTACCCAAAGCCTGACAGACTTTTACCTTCACTGGGGCCCATGCCTGACCAGCCTCCCCTCCTTTGGGACTGAGTTATCTGGGGTCCCAGAACCAAAGCAGGAGCCCTCCTCATTCTTCTATGTATGAGACTCCTCTGCCTTTGGTACCACTTGGGCTGGCCACCAAAGAGCTGAGCCCACCACGCCCCTGGCTCCCTGAGCTGCAGCTGCATGATGTCTTCATTGCGACCAAGATGACCTGTGCCTTCCACTGCTCTTACCTGGAGCTTCTGCTCCACGTGTGGATCTCCAGGACCAGGGAACAGACATTTGTCTTCACTGACAGCTCAGGTTTGAGACTGGGGCCCCACCTCGTGGTCACCAACTGCTCTGTGAGGCACAGCCACCCAGCCCTGTCCTACAAGATGTCTGCTGAATTTGGTGCCTTCTTGGTCAACAGGCTGAGGTTCTGCCACATGGACAATAACAACTAAGTAAACACGAGGACACTGCTGAAGCCGCTAAAAGCCTTCCCATAGACCCTTCATGTCTACATAGCCCAGCCCAGCCTGAACCAACCCATCCGCACTTCTGAGCCACAGCCCCACAATCGCACGAGGCTGGTATAGTTCTGAATCACCACCAGGGGTGCTGGCTTCAGCATCAACCACAATCTGGCTTTGAAGATGGCCCAATGGGCCACTGGCTCTGCTTTGTAGACATATCTGCACACATCGGCTCCCTGATGACTGTACTCTGGACTACATAATTGAGTGCAAGCTGGATGGCCACCTGTAGCTGGTGGGGGCTGTCCAGTTCCTGGAGCAGGTCACCCTAAGTTACCCAACTTTGAGGGGAAGCTCAATGTCATTATGTTACAGAGCCCCTTCTCTCCTTAGAAGGACCCCTCCACTGTCTCCTCTACCCAGAAACTCCCTGGTGCCCACAGCTGGTGGCCTGATGAACCCTCAACTGCTGCACAACTGTTGGCCTCTGGTTGTCCCTTACCTCCCAAGACAGCTGTGAAGGTCTTCGGCAAATGCCCTGGGGTGGGTAAGCCCTGGAAGGGTCCCAAGTAGTGATTAAGCCTAGTATTGGATGGTGACTGGTGGTGAAGGCATCCCAGACCCCTACAAGGTGGATTGGACAGCCCAGGGACTAGGTGAAAGCCAGAGGCCCCAGGGCTTGGCTCCACTGGGCCCTGGGTGGCTGAATTGAACAGAGTGCAGGCCACTGTGTTCAGGAGTCCTAACTGTGCAGAGAATTACATGAGCCCCTGGTTGGGGTGTGGCCTCCACCCTCAGCTCAGGTCTCTCAGTCATTCCCCTGGGGTCAAGCACTAGGAAACCCACTCCTGGATTCTGTGGCTAGGTCCTCAACCACTGAGAGGACCCAGGTGGAAAAGTGGCCAAATGCAGGGTACGTGGCTGATACCACTGTTACTGACCAGTCTCCAGCAACTTGTTCCCCACCCCTTGCTAATAGAACCCAATTTTGTTTGGAGTATTAGCCTGCTACAAACAGTATCAGCCTGACATCAGATGATGGATCACAATGAGTCCCGACCAACCTTGATGATTCTTTTGCTCAATTTCTCAGCTTCCCGTGCTGTTAGGAGCTAACATGTGCCCCAGCTCTGCCTATAGTTAGAGCTCCATCTGTTAATGTGAACTAAGCAAAGCCAATAGAGAGGATTCTGGGGAAAGTTTTGTAGCCCCATACTCTGTCTTCCTACTGTGAATGTGTGTGTGATGTCTGGATTTGGGGCAGCCATCTTGCTGCCATGAAGAAAAGGCCAAGATAATTATTCACATCTGCTTTGTCTAACATCTGGTTCTGTAAGAAAATTAAACCCTTATTTGTTCAAGCCAACAAACAAACAAACAAATGCCATCAAGCCATTACTAGAGGATATATAAAACAAACTCTTTAAGAGATTTAATGACCATGGGTTACAATATGAAGAACTCAAAAGTTTTAGAGCTAGATTTAACCAGTGATATAAGAAATAGCATGAATTATTAAAAGCTGAAAACATTATTCCAAAGTATCAATTAAATAATAACTATGTATAATATATGCTTTTAT
Organism: Tonatia bakeri; assembly: GCA_004024845.1. NCBI lineage: Eukaryota > Metazoa > Chordata > Mammalia > Chiroptera > Phyllostomidae > Tonatia > Tonatia bakeri. The sequence continues at coordinate 240,420 of PVIA01000912.1, forward strand.
TTATATATATATATAAATAAGCTTTAAAATCTTTTTTAAAAAGAAAAAAAGGGAAATGGCAGCTACAAATGAAGTAAATTTGAGGTGATAAGTAATTAAAACCTCTTTTGGTATTTATGGTGCATAACATTAATTATATCACGAAAAAGTCATAAGCAACTAAATCACTATGTACTGATCGTACTGACCAGCTATAATTTCCCCTATGCATAAAAAAGTGAAAAAAAATCTGAGAGAAAGGGTGGTCTAATTTTTCAATATTGTGTAAAATGTAAATGCAGTATCTATTAATTTAGATCATAACTATCTGAACTAAAATATAGTCAACATGGAATAACTGTACTTCAATATAAATTAAGCCTTTTTAAAAGTAATTGAAAGGATTCTCACTCTCAGAAATATAAAAATATAATTTTTTTTCTAAATAAAAACTGATATTTGCTTTTGAATTGAACATTTTCTTTGTGTGAAAGTATGATAGGATTTCTCATTATGGGAATTCCAGAAAATTTTTTTAAAGATTTTTTAATTGAGTAAAACTTTGTAAAGTTATTTTTAAAAGGAGGAACATGAAAAAGTGGGTAAGCTCCCTCTTTTCCACCCTTCACAACAGCATAAACAATGTGAATGGGACATCTAAACATAAATCCCATTGAATGAATTATCCATGTAACCTCATTTGAAGCCAGAAACAGCTTACCATCATTTCTGTGACCTTCATTTTCCTTTATTCATTAATCAGTCAGGCAGTCACTTCTGATATGATGCACAACTGAGCAAGTTAATGGGCTTTCAGTTTTGCTGGTAGCCACAATGAGAAGGGCTGGCAGATTGTCACTGGGAGGGAGGGGGCAGCAAGCTCGATACTGAGCCTTGTCCGAAGCTTACCCACACTTGGAAGGTTAGCTTGAAACTTTGTTTTGGTATTATTAAATTTAAGGGGGGAGGCTTTGGTGGTCTGGTTTTAAGAGAATAAACTTTGACAGGTGAAACATTACCAATGACAGGCTGGGTCTGAATCCCAATTGTGCCTCTAACTAGCAAATTAAATGAGGTACAAATCACTGGGCAAGTCATTGAACCTCTCAGTGTTCTCCCTGGCCCACTTCTAAAATGAGATCACATAATAGCAGCTACTTAGTAAGGGTCTTTTTTTTTTTTTTTTTGAGGGTTATGTGTATTAGTATGAGAAAAGCTTAGAACACTACCTGGTGAGGACAATATACATGCTAGCAATTATAAACGATCTTTCCCTTCCAAGAACTTTCTGTTCCACTTGTACTATGATTGAAATAGGATCTCTGTTGTTAATATTTGGTTCTACATTTATGTCTCTGCATTGAAACCACATTGATGATTGGCCCATAACTATGAAATTCAATCAATATAAGTAAATAGTACATGTAATTAAATAGCTTATTTAAACATACAGTGCTGAGGAAAGTAGGTTTACAGCTGTATGTGAGTTTATTCTTGTATTACTTATTATTATTTTATTTATTTGTATTACTACTACACACCTACTTTTGCCAAGCCCTGTATATGTCTTAATTTGTGCTCATGCCCTATTTTCCAACTATCTGGGATCTCATCATGATTATCTATCTTTGGTAACACAGTAATGTTTTTTTTAAATGAAGCAAATTTATATATTTAATGACATATTGACACAGAAAAGTTCTATGTACACATATGGGTAGCTGTAATGCTAAAAATGTTCTGTGAATAAGACAAAAAAACAAAACATTAACTGACACGTTGCTCTGTATAATGAAAAAAACTTAATGACACAGGATGCTTCTAACTCAATTTCCTTCACATCCTTGATTTACATCTTTTGAGCACCTTCTTCTGACAAAGCTCATTTTGTAGTATCTGACAGGATCAGTTAATCAAAAGTTTCCTTTTCTGAGTTCAGGATCATTTTTCCCTCTTAACTAGGAAGAAGGGGGCACAAAATGTCTTGGCAACTGTTACAAGACCCAATTAAAAGCAGATGAGTTGAAAGACACAAGAGTTCTATTTCACTATATACATTATGGCCCAGTATACAAAATTTGAATGCTTTGAAAATAAAAAGTGGTTTATTCTTGACTTCAAATCAAAGAGAATTTAGATACCATCAGAACTCACTTCACATTCTGACACAAAGAATTTATTCAGAGTTTGAATTGATGCAACACACGTAAAGGCCAAGAACCATGCCTTGCCAAAAGTAATAGTAAATGTTTGTTTTTCCTTTTCTTTCTCTACCCCTCAAGCTAACCTACATTTATCTCTGCTTCAAAGCACTGTGAAAACTTTAACTACCTCATGAAACCTCATTGTGGTATACAAACAAATGATCAAGTATGTTACTTTCTCAATCAGCTCTTGAAACTTAGCAAGTAATAGGATCCTTAATCAACAGAGACCTCAGTAAATATAATGATTTAATTAAAAGGAACACCAAAATAGAAATAGCACAATAAGCCAAAGATATCACATTTATCAGAATAAATAAACAAATGCCTCTTGTTTTCTACCCTAAAATGAGAAAGGCTCAAGGAGTGCATGGCTCCTGATGGGCAGCCCGAGACCCCAGAGGGACTCGAGGACAGCCACCTCAGCAGAATGTCTGTGGGGACTGTAGCAAGCGCTGCCTACAGGCAGCATTTGGCTCTGGGGTTGAAACGCTTTAGTGATGAGCCACTGTGGTGTGAAAGGAGAAAGGCTGTTGTTATTTTAAAATTTTTCCTTTAAAAATAAGAAAAAATAAGACAAAAATAGATAAATATAGTGAGCACATATTATGGTTTAAAGCAATATACATTGGTATTTAGGAGCTGTTAAAATAAAAATAAATTTAAAAGACAACAGAACTATTTTACAAAAGGCCATCATTTTATATCTTCAAAAGATACTTTAAAGAGAACGTCTGAAACTGACCTTGACACATAATATAAACATGTCAGTGAACAAGTTCAAAGAAGTAATAACTTACATGTTAGACAGTAAAGATTTTATGAAACTTTGTGGATATTTTGAACCAGTAGCAACATTCAACTCCTAACTTCTACATTAGAGAAAATACAAATGTCCCAAGAATCTAGTTTGAAAGAAAATCTAAAATCTAGATTCCACTAGGTTAATAAAACAAAATATGTTATTGCATATTGATAAGACTCATGAAACCAGCCTAACCTGTTTCATTTAAGTCAAAGAAAATTTATATTTTATTCTATCCAAATATAATAAATAGCATGAGTAACCACCATATGGTTCTCAAAATACATTAGTTCAAAACTATCTTCTATTTCCACACTCTATCTTATAACCTAGGACACAGAAGTTATTTTCTGGACTGTGATAAAACTACCACATAAAAGGAAGAATTACAAATCTAGATTAAATAGCTTTTTTTTAATGACAAAGAATTGAAAGAAACTGAAAGATCAACTGTTTCCTTTGGCCCCGGCTCTGTGTTCTAATTTAAGCCACCAGTTCAATAATTATGACACAGCTGTTTCTTTTATAGTTTAGGTAAAGACAAAAGTCTTAGTACTCATCAAGGTACTGGCAGATCTTTTACAAGCTTCCCCACACCTCTTTCCACTGAAGTTCAGGCTGGACTATCACTCTCCTGCGTTTTCAGTCCTTTTTACTTCTCAAGGAGGTATAATAAAACTCTGCTCCAAATCTCTGCTATGGATAGGTAACATATTTTCGGTCCTTTGGCTGAGGCCAGGAAATTTCAAATGTATGATTTCTCCTTATGAAATTTATGTCACTGGCACCAAAAGGCTGAAACTGTTAGCTTAAAGAAAACAAAGTTCTCAAATTAATGAACTCCAAATCAATTCAGTATTTTTTGAATATTTCAAAAAGTAGCGAAGGCAAACAATTCTACAGACTATGGCACAAAAAAAAAAATCAGCTTTGCATGGGGACATGTACTTAAGAGATCCTCCAAAATTGGATTGCATACATTTATAGTATATGGTTAAATTTCATTTGGCCATTATTAAATGCTACATACTTCTTACTCTCTATTTGCTCTTTTTGATAGGAAGGTAGAAGTATAGCTGTGACTAGGCCAAAAAACACATTTCCATTGATTGTAGACACCCATGAATCATTCATGGAGCAGCAAACTGTGCTTAGACAACCTAATACATGGAATTAGGTTCAAGTCACAATTTGCAAAATTTACTGTTAATGTCTCTGCTTTTCTCCCATTTTTTTCTGTGTCTCAAGTGAGCAATAGAAGTTGCAAGGGAAACATCTACACCCTAATGCCAAAGAATGGCAGAAAAAAAATAAAACCTACTTAATTAATTTCATAGATATGAACAATTTTACAAATAAATGCATAATTTATCCCTTACAACTACATGTTGTAAAACTACAGGAGATTGACATAAATGATTTGAGCTTCAAAAATAAACTCTGAGCTGTTTAATGGAAGCAGCCTGATTTTACTTGCTGTTTTAACTTTAAGGGGATTCTAGCAAGGTCAACAGACTCAAATTCAACACCTGCCTAGAAAATAACATTTATCTGTCACTTTCCTTCCAAAGTGAAAGTGAATGGGCATAGTGAAAAACCCTACTAACTGACTCCAAATCAAATGCCATACACAGAGTCCAGCACAAATAACACCCCATTTTTATTACAATATCATAAGCATGTAATTCTATAACATAACAATATCACACTCAAGCACACAATATGACATTTTAGGCAAAAAGTTCAAATTGAAACTATAAATTATTACACCTATATTATTACCCTAGCAACCACACACAAGCAGGCCTTACTTCTGCCAGACCTTGTATTTCTGAAGTAACTATGATAGCACTTATGTGAAAGTCTGCTTAGCAGTGACCTTCTCCTTAAAGCTAACAACTCAAATATACAGATGAGTAGAATATACAAATTTTAATTGAAATCTAAAGGCCACTAACAAGAAAGCAGAAGAATGTAAGTTTTCTTAACCTTCAAACCATTCCCCCCACTCCCATGCACACATACATCTGTCCCACAGAGCAGAAAAGCAGCGCTGAGAAATCAGAGCCAACTCTGCCGAAGAGTCTGACTGCAGTGCCACCTCCTCTAAGACATGCTAACTCAAAAGATCTACAGAAGATAACAGACTGGTAATACTTTTCATTTTAATTATTTCCAAAGAGTATCAGCTATGTCAACAGAGAAATCACGCTTAGAAACTTTTACTTAAAGAAACAAATGGTGCTCCACAGTAAAATAGTTCTCAACTGAAACTCAACACTTACAATCCAAGAAGCATTGTTATGATTTTATTTTAAAATGTTTTTTATTGCCATCTGAAATTCTAAATTTTGCTGTTCTGGGTTTGGATTAACCAGAAAACTCAGGTTCTCTCACATTTCTGGTACCTGTTTCAGCAACGCACTACGCTTACTAACATCACTTTGCTCATCTGTGCCTTCGGAGACAGCAAGGCCGCCATTCCAGATGCAGACTGCCTGAACCGCACTCAGCACAGCCCGCCTATGCCATCAGGTGTGCGACCTTACTCTGAAACACTGTTGACACCATACAGGCAAACATTTACTTACGACGGACAGGTTTTGTTGTTGTAGGAACAGATGTATCGTTCAGAAATCAATGCTTAGTTTTTTGTTCAAAAATTAGAAAGCCAAAATTCAATGTAAAAACATTCAACAAGGAAATATGGAGTAAAACTTGCATTGATACTCCTTCTAGTTTAATAATTCTTGGAAATTATTCTGTATATTTCCCATAACCTTTAGAATAGGCTAACGCAATATAATTAATAAATATTTCCAAAAGGCACGAGAGTCAGAGAAGGGGTGGCCTGAAGGTGAAGGGAAGGAGGAAAGAGAGAAAGGAGGGTTAATGGTGTGGAAGGTATTCAGTTTTATGTTAAAAACTAAGAATCTGTTTACACTAATGTGTGCGTTAAAAAGGGAGGAAAGTGGAATTGCAGAAGTGCTTTTAAAACTGTCCTGTCATACAAATAGTTTCCAACTGATGGCTTTGGGTCAGTAACATCCATTGGAAGAAAATTTCAACAGACGGGGAAGTTTTGTTCTGAGCTCAGCAGTCCATCTATACACTAAGTAAGAGCAGGGTAGTCTGCCCAGGGGCACTAGGATGAGGATTCTAGTTTAAATAGTTAAATAGCTGAGGGAATTTTGTCAACTGTCAAATATTTGTTATTTCCCCCAATCAGCCTATCGTGCTGACCTTTAAAATAAATCACGAGAAGTAGCAACACAATTAAAATGTCACCAGATTCTGCCTAAAGCAAAAAATACACATTTAAATATTCTAAATTTTTATTTAGATTAACACTGATTCTCAGTGGATAGAGTGCTCCAAGCCTCAGATCTGTGGCTCCAATCCAGCTGCCCTCCATCATAAGCATCGACACACCTGTCAGTTAAATCAGGTTACCTATCTAATCACAAAATCTCCTCACATCTGTGAGCAAGGGAATTCTAAATACAACAAATATTCATGTCAAATGTGCTTTCGACCATGTCATACCCAATATGGACACAATTTTTTTTGTCTTAATATGATTAATATAATTTTTGATATTTAGTATATATTAGCAAATATATAATTTTTGGTATTTAGCATCACAACAAGTACATTATGCTCTGCTGTACTTTGGAGAACTTCTCTCTGCATCTGTGAATGTTGAAGAGTTGGTCTCTACCTAGTATGCATGAACAATTCTTCCCCTATCCCATCTTCCTACCCCAAATTTTCCAGTATACGGAAAGTGAACTTATAAATAAATCCAAAGTATATAGGAATCCATGGTGAGTTCAGTTTTCCAGAGTGAAGGGAAAAATCACATTTCAAGGATATATTGTCAAGCAGATTTACCGAACACTTGCTTCTGTTTTGACTATCAATGCTAAGAAAAGTTTATTGGCTAACTTTAAAAATGCTTAAAATGTGAGACTGGAATGGAAATACTGATGTAGGTATAGATTGAGAAGCATGGTCTGGTCTGTTAAATAAAATTTTTCTTCTTAATTCAAACCACAGAAGTCCCTTCCCATATACTCAAATCTGGAATTCACATTTACACTCATAGATGTAATCCTTTTGGAAAGTGTAAGGAAGTATAATTAATCATATTTTCAAATCAGAATTTTAAGATGTATTCAACAAAGCTGTCTTCAAGAACACTTTGTCCACAATGTTATACCGTTAAGACTCAAAACATTTTTATGTAGTATGTCCTCTTCAGCCTTGAAAATACACTACATATGAGAAGCTGGAATTCTTTCTGAGCCAACTTTGCTCTACATCAAAGCGATGTCACTTTACTCTAAAATAATTAAACAATTTTCCCAAGATATAAATTACTACACATTCCAAGATAAGGGCTCTTAAGTAATTCTACAGTCACTGTATTTTGCACAATCTGTTTTCTGTAGGAAAAGTCTAGCAAAGCACAGATGTCGCTGTAACCTAAAATTTCTAATATTGCAAGTGATAAAGAATACTGATTCATGGAGCGCCACATTTACAGAAGAAAAAGGAAGAATGCTGATTCATGGTGTGCCATGTTTACAATGGAAAAAGAAATTCAGTGGCTTTCCCCATGGGCCTGCCCCTCAAAAAGTGAGTATGACATCAAAATGCAGAGTGGAAGTTTAAATTGCATAGATCATCATTAAATTATAAATGAGTCCTCATGTTTCATAGCTTGAAATAAGGGGTAAAAAGATGAAAACTGCTAATAAAATAAGCAAAATTAATGTCTGACTTTTAAATTAACTTTGAAGTCCTCAAATGCGAATATGATGTTCCTATATGACACTTATTGCCACAAAAAAATGCTTATATTCAGGGCTATTTAGGTGGAAAATGGAGCTCAGGGGTTAAGCTCAAAGTCTTTACAGTGGAAAACCACCACTTACTTGATATGACCTTGGAAAAGTCACTTAACCTCTCTAAGCTTCAATTTCCTTATCTGTTAACTCTGAAGAGAGCTGAAAAGCACTTCTGTAACACCTGGCACACAGTAAGCGAGCGGTAAGTTACACTTGCTGCTATTCGTATTCTCTGCAAACTGTACTCGGAAACTAGGTGTGAATGAGAAATGGCTGTATAATTCCAAAATTTTACTTAAAAAAAAAAACCCATAAAGGTCAGATTTAGTTCTTTGTATAAATGATAAAATCGTGGTGGCAGAGGGAGAGAGGCAAAGAAAGCAAGAGATTGAAAAACAAAACAGAAGAAAACGAGAGACGAGAGCCCAATATCCTGGATGACTTAGAGGAAACTGACAAGGGCACAAGGAAAAGCATGGTCAGCTCTCTCCTGTAGTTATCTTTGATAAGGCACTCAAACATTAATATAAAGGACAGAAAATTTCCCAAAACAGAAACAGAAAACCAAAAAGTTATCATTTATATCCAATAACATGTAGCAGTAATATTTTAACTTAGTTGGTTTTCAGAGATTAAAACTGGACAATTTTCAAACCCACTTTATTCCTTTTAAAGTTATCACAAAACATACCTAATACAGTAGCCTAATTTAGTAAAAAGTTGAGAAGCTTCTATCCCTGCTTCAGGTTTGTCTCTTACTTCACCATAAAAACCTTCATGGTAGTGACAAAACAAATACAAAATTTAAAGTATTACCCTCTGAAATCTACCCTGATTAAGTATACTGAGTACATAAAATACGCAACAAGGTAATTTGTCTTAACATTTAAGAGCTAAATACTTTAAGTATCTGACACAAATTAATTTAATATGTAGAAATAAGTATAAGAAACTATTTCTGGTTTGTATTTACGGATGCAGAGTTCAGTGACTCTGAATATGAATAAATTCTTAATATTTATTACCCCATAATTACTTTAACAAACATTTATTCAGTCTTTCCTATATAGTAGGCACTATCCTAAGGGTTAGGGATACATTTTTAACCAGACAAAAATGGTCCCAGTGTTCAAGGAGCTTGTATCTTAGTAGGGAGACTATAAATAATAAAATGTTGTGACAAAAATAAATCAGGGTTGTGTGATAAAGAGTGATTGGGAAGCTGTTTCAGGCTGGTTGGACTAGAAAGGCCTGCTCATCAAATTTAAAACATCTAACTTCATAAAACTAAAATTTGCTGCCAAAATCTATAGCAGTTATTCTTTTATTTACATATAAATATAATACAAACATTTTGCCAGGCTCTGAATTGTATACGTAATCTTCCCAAATGTATACACAGTAAGCACCAATAAATAGATACGGTAATTTTACTTTCAAACATTGTTCTAACACATTCATAGACTTTTCACAAAACAGAAATGTAGATATTATTTTTATAACAAATGTTTTTTAATATTCACATTTATTTTATTTATATATTATCTCCTAAACTAAAAGAGAATAATTTTTAACTATTAGATTTTGCTTAAAAAATCACAATATTCCAAAACAAAGGCTTAATTTTAACTCACCTGTGTCTGTAAACAGTGCAGAAGATCTATAAATTTGTGGCCAAACCCAAGAGAAATCTGTAATATAAACAAACAAACAAACATAAATAAATAAATAAGTAAGTAAGTAATGCAGAATGCTATTAAGACTCATTAGAGTAGATGTGATTTTTATAACGAACATACTCGTATAAGTAATACTCATTAATACAAGATGGAGGTGTAGGTAGATACACTGTGCTTCCTCACACAACCAAAAGCACAACAATTTAAAAACAAAAAATAACAAGAATTGCCAGAAAATCGAACTCTATGAAAGTCTGACAACCAAGGAGTTAAAGAAAAAACATTCAACCAGATTGGTAGACAGGGGCAGACAGGGGAATAACAGGGAGAAAAAAATGGGACAACTGTAATAGCATAATCAATAAAATATATTAAAAAAAAGTAATACTCATTAATAATACCTTTCCATTAAACTGCATGGTAAAAATCAAGACGTAGACTTGCTGCATTACTTCTATTTGTACCGGATAACATAAAATATGTAAGGTCATAGTTCACTGTGAATTATGAGGCATGTACCCCACAAATTTTGAGAGCCTGCCATAACACTATACTTCCTTGTAGCTGTTTGACTCATTGGTAGCACTGAGTAGACGCAGAGGAGACTAGCACTAGCCCAGGGCTCAGCACCCTATAACATGACATGCAGTAAATGTTTGCTGACTACAAAAGTAAGTAAACATCACATGGTCGTGTTCATTCGCGCTAATTTATAGTTTACCTATAATGGAAAGGGCTGAAATTTCTGAAATAAAACTATCATAATTGCTTAAAGAAAGAAGTTCTAAACTCATTGAATAATTTATCTTAAAAAAATCTTGACTAAAGTGATGTAAAAATGATGCTACATAACACATTCCTAACAATTTGCAAGAGCAGAAATAGGCAAAAAAAAAAGGAAGAACGTTTTCAGTACTGAGGGTAACTGCTCACCAAGATTCATCTGGGTGTGTACCTTTGAGAATAAAGAGTTTAATAACAATGAAGAACTCTGTGGCATTTCCTAAGATCCACACAAGACTCACTTCCACTGCACAAAAGTTTGTTTTCAAGATGTATAGTGAGAAATATGAACGCAAAAAATTGTGCTGAGTATATTTTATGTATATTAATGTTCACTATTTTTGTGTATTTTATGGACCTAAGAAAAACGGTTTGATTGCTACAAGTAATACTATGTCTTTTTTTAACCTATGTGCTACTAGATTTAACAGTTGAAAGAAATGATTTTACAACTGAGCAACTAGATTTTTTTATTGTAAGGTGACACCAATCAGTAATAAATGACACTTCAATTATCAAACTTAAAACAGTATTAACTCTCTTAAGAGCCCTTTACTCTTTAGAATAAATAGAACCTAATAGCAGAAAAAAGCTAATGCTAATTTAATATCCAAATTACCATTTTTCTAGGGCACTGGAAACATCTGATTTCATAATCTAAGAGGTCTAGAAAGGGGAAGAGAAAAAACTGCATTTTGATTTTTACCAGGACCTGATCAGCCTGGAGCTCACGGTAAGTAATGAAATGCAGCTAGGGTATTAGTCATAGATGATTCATGAAAAACAAAAGAAAATCTGCATGCAAATAAGAAGTTATCACAGTAAGTAAAACAAATGGACTCTCCTCAAGTGGCAGTCAGTCAGCAGTGTGCAATAAAGTGTTATGTAGTAGGAGTCATCAATTCTTTCCAGTACTGCTGGGGTAAATGTATTCATTATGCTGGCCTACTTAAGCCTATTATAATTCTATACCAACAACTAATTTGCTCAAAGACATCACATTATGCAATATTCCAGAGTTAAAATTTGTGATATTAGAAATAATGATATTAAACTATTACTACTTGATCTATACTATTGAATGACATTTTCTTAATGTCCTAATACGAGGAAAAATACCAAATATCCATGCTAAAGAAATACAGGGTCCAGCACAAATAACACCCCTTTTTATTACAAAATCACAAGCATGCAATTCTGTAACATAACAATATCATACTCATGGCATACCATATGACATTTTAGGTGAAATGTTCAAATTAAAACTATAAATTATTACACACAAATTATTACCCTACTAACCACACTCAAGCAGGCATTACTTCTGCCGGACCCTGTATATAGAGGAAACATGAAGATAAATGAGATATGAAGCTGTGGATAGTTTCCACAATATAATATAATATCTTGGTGTAATATTTTAAACAGGAATTAATAAAATAGTTCAACATAGAACTATTACAAATATTTTAAAGTTACTAAGAGAAAATAATAGCCATTAAAGCAGCAGCAACAGCTCTATAATAAATTAACATCCCTCAGCCCATCAGTCCTGACAGTTTTCACAAAGCTCCTCCTGAATGTGTTTCAAGGGAGGGACCGGGGTCGGCCCTGGGCCTGGAGACTCACAGAAGGAAAGGCAGGCGGATGTGTGTTATCTTTCCCCCTCTGACTACTGCTACTATTTCCACTGTATGAACTAAAAAGGTATATACCTCCTCTCTGCAAAGTCACTATCAGGAGGCAGCATTGAACAGTTCAAACAACCTAAGCTTAAGCATCATCAGAAAGACCAGGTTTCAAATTCTGGCTTTATCATGTAAACACTGCTGCTATTAATATAGTATCATTAGCAGCAGCTTAGGTAAGTAACATAGGAAATGTTACTGTAGGCTCATCTATAAAATGAGGATAATAATGTCCTCTTTGTAGTACCTTGAAAGTATCAAATGAGATAGTTATATACAGAACCTGATACATAGCAGGCTTTATAATTATGATCCTGCCAAGTATGATCCTATTAAATGTTGCTAGATAAAACAGGCAACCCAATAAAGTGATAAAAAATAGAAGCTTCAGGCCTACCGACCCCAAGTAGAACTGATTTTCTCCGCGATGTTCCTTTATCTGCCCATAACCACACAGAGACACATAAAAATATGGGAAATTTTGAACCAGTCCTACTTTAAAACTGCATCAAAAGTTGAAAGATATTATCCAGTTTCAAGACTTACTATAAAGTTACAATCATCAAAACAATGGGGCTTGGGCAAAATAATAAACAGCAGAAGAGAACAGAGTCTAGAAACAGGACTACAAATTTATATAAATTCATATTCAACAAGGATGGCAAGTTAATTCACTAGGGAAAAGACAGTCTTCAATATACGGTATACAAAACTTGTGATATAATACAAAAAGGGGTTGGAGGCATCTCAAACTTTACCTTGCACTCAAAATGGATAGAATCATAGATCTGAAAGTAAAGAACTAAAACTGCAAAGCTTGTAGAAGAAAGCACCTGAAGAAAAATTATTGTGGATTAGGCAAAATTTTTTTGATATTACGCCATAGGTATAAGAGAGAAAAATAAAAAAAGGACCATAAAACAAAAAATAATAAATTAAACTCCATTAAAATTAAAATGTTCACTCTTCAAAAGGTAATTTTAAAAATAAAAACATAAGTCACAGATTGGGAGAAAATGCTGGCAAAATAATTACCTGATAAAGTACATGTGTCCAGAATGTATAAAGAGCTGATAAAGGAATGTCTATTTAGAATATACAAAAGATCCTTACAACTCAATGATAAAATAATTCAACGTTTTAGAAATCAGCAAAATATCTGAAGATATTTTATATATATAGAAGATATACAAAGGGGAAAGTACACAAACTACTGAACACCATTCATCATTAAGAAAATGGAAATTAAAACCAAAACAAAATATCCCAGACATTCAGTAAAATATCTAAAGTGAGGAGAAGGATATGAAAAAACTAGACCCTTCACATCACATCCCTCACTGGCAGAAAAGTATAACAGTACAGCCAGTTTGGAAAACGGCTCGGAAATTTCCATCCCATAACCTGACAATTTCACACTAAGGTGTGTTTTTATTTCTCTGGGGATAGATGATCCGACCCACACCAAGAATTGTAATGAATGTTCCTAGCCAGGGTTTTGCTCAGAACAGCCCCAAACTGGAAACAATTCAAATGCCTATCAATCAGAGAGTATATTTTTTTAGAATGCAGTATACTCATACAGTGGAATACCACCCAACAACAAAAAAATGGATTGCTGACATATCCAACAACATGAATGAACTGTAAAATTACTGTGCTAAATAAAAGAAGCTAGACACCAAGTTTATATATCAAATGAGTTCATTTATTTTAATTTCTAGAAAAAGTAAAACCACACAGATAGCAAGACTGGTGGTGTCCTGAGTTAAAGATCAAAAGTGGGGACTGACTGAAATGGACATGTAAGAACTATTCTAAAACTGGATCACAGAGATGCTAAAGAAAGATGGATAAGAAACACCCGACATACACAACTACATCAATTTACTAAAACTCCTTACATACAGTTAAGATGGGTGCAAATATGGTTGCACCTTATAGTATACAAATCATACTAACACCTCGATTTTTTAAATGCTAAAAAATGTTTAAATGAGATTTAAAATGTACCTCTGTGTTCCTGCTCTTTCTTCCTGCATTGTAGCCAAGATTACTGTGTGAGTAAAGGGTTCTAAGCAATAAACATAGTTCTAAGAGCAAGTGGTTTTGCCCAGTGCAGCATTAACTAGCAAGGTTGTACAAATAACTCATTACTTTGAGGCAAAAAGTCAGAACTGAGCCTGTATCACACATAAAAAAGATTGCTGACAGCATTAAAACTGTAAGTTGATGATTTTTTTAAAAGTAGGGGGGTTAGAAGGAGATGTGCTCAGTATTTTTTTTTTTAATTATTGAAAATGAATGGTTGGGAACAGAGCCATAGGAAGCAGAGTAAGCTGGGGCAAAAATAAAGCAACATCTGTAACAGCAGCTAAATGAGCACTCCATGACTAGTGGCATGAGAGGAGGGACATATTTTGCTGTTTAGGTTTTAATGCCACCATCAACAATAACAACATCAGTAGCTATCATTAACTGAATACTTATTTTGTGAGAGCACTGGGTGGAGGGCTTTGTATATGTTAACTAATTTGATTTTGCTAACAGCCCCATGAGGTAGGCACTGCTAATATCATCTCCATTTTGTAGATAACAGAAACTTCTAATAAGTGAAGTGCTGTGTCCAAGAACACAGAGCCAACACAGTGGCAAAGCCTGGACTCTAACCCTGAGTCTGATGGCAGAGTCCACGCATGCTCTTACCCACCAGGCTGCTATGGAAGTTCACTGTTTTGATAATGCTATCCTTGTTACCAATTTGATTTGAAAAAGAAGATGGCAAAAAATGTCATCAACCTAAAAATTGCCTTCTTGAGGTTTTGGGTATGGTCTGAGCAAAAAGAGCAAAGAATATTCCCCACATCATCAGCCCTGGCGGACACTGTTACTGAATCTTAACAATATTTTTTTGCTAACCCAAATGTAGCCTCACAATTTTCGTGAAGTTGCTACCAATCAAAGGATGTATCACCAATACATCAATATATTTCATTTGAAATGAAATAAAAATGTTATTTTTCAACCAGAATAATGCACATGCTACTGGAAAGACATGACTAACCAAAGGGGAGCCCCCCGCAACTGCCACACTTCATGCACCAACAAAATCCAGTTATTGGTCGTCTTATTCTACAGCCAGCACGACCTCAGTCACCCAGTCAGTCAGATAGGCTGGTAGCAATGAAGAGGACATGGGGAAAGGAAGAAAAAACTAGAAGTACCATTCAAATTACTTGAGATCTCCCACAGTTCCAGCCAAGCATATAAGAACATACACCCACAACAAGCACACACCCATAATGCATGATTAACAAAATCATTTGCTTTTCAACTTTTTGTTCAAAAGCACACTCCCAAACTGACCATAAAATACACCTTTCACTCAGCATGTTTCAAGTCATGTAACATTACAAGGAAAGTTATGCTTTCAAAACTTAACTCTGAAAACTATTTCAAATTACTGAACAGGACATTACATTTTTATTTGATATATTTTACATAATATTAAAATGTCCTAATATATAGTTTTCATATATTTTAATAAAATGTAGTAGTAAAATACCATTGTGATGTTGCAAAAGTCTTAATAATGTATATAACATGTAAAGAATGTGTATAACATATGCAAGGTAAAATTCTTCCTCAAGTATAAAGCTGATGATGCCCCAAATAACATCTAGACCACAAACTGATTAACTTCTCCATATACTTCATACAAACTTATGTTTTCTTTCTTTGTTTACAGGGCTCTGCCGCCACTTTAGACAATGACTTTTAACTAATGAAACTTTTTAACAAGCAATTTCTTATTCCAAAGCCTTTTTTAAGAGGGTAAGCGGTGTTATGTCAAGATCCCTTAAAATGACATGCCTGACAGAACATTAGCCCTAATAACTTCTGTATTAGCATTAATGAACTAACCTTTTTGTTTTTTAAAGATTTTATTTATTTATTTTTAGAGAGGGAAGGGAGAGGGAGAGAGAGAGAGAGAAACATCAATGTGCGGTTGCTGGGGGACATGGCCTGCAACCTAGGCATGTGCCCTGACTGGGAATCGAACCTGCGATGCCTGGTTTGCAGCCTGCGCTCAATCCACTGAGCTACGCCAGCCAGGGCTTATGAACTAACCTTTTAATTATTCTTTCCAACTATTCATTCTCCTTGTTACATATACATAACTTAATTCACTCAGAAAAATCTTGACAGATTTGTTGAGTGCTGGATCTCCTAGGCATACAGAAGATGCTCAGTCATTTTTAAGATAAATAAAAGCTTACTCAGATCTTGCCACATCAGTCAGAGAAATCTTCAGTTTTCTAAAACTGGTGCTTAAAATTAATTGAAAGTCAATCTTAAGATGTTACATTGTTATTTTAATTCAATTTAATAAAATGCTTCAAAAGGTACAATTAATGTTAAGTTAAACAAGTAGAACTTTAGATTTATAACTTTATATAGTAACTTTTCATCTATACAAAATGTAAAAACATTCCAAAGCCATAATTAAAATACATAAAAAAAGGGGGGTGGAAATGGGAGGGAGGTGGAGGGCTGGGTGGGTGGGCTGGGATGGAAGTAAAAGATAGAAAACTATACTTGAACAACAATTAAAATAACATTTTAAAAAAATACACAAAAAAGGATTTGCCATCAGTTTAAAATTTCCTAAGCCCTAGACAGGTACACATATACCAGATCCATCAAATCTGCAGATCTCATATGACCATTCCTTTTAGTTTGGTCTTTCGCCTGCCATGGTCAGAACAAATACAATAAAGTAACTGTTATAAAACAGTAACTCTCCAAAGAGGAGTATTCTTGCTCACAGACAGACCTAGAAGAAAAATTAATCTCATATATGTAATTGCATGTCCAAGGCTCAAATCTGGAAGAAGACTAAAGCTATTAAATTTGGAGTCACTAACCTGAAAATAGCATTTAAATCCACAGAAATAGTTAGGATCTCTTAGGGAGAAGTAATAAAGAGCTAGGAGTCTGGAACTAAGCCCTAAGGAACTCCTACATTTAAAAATTATGTAGAAAAGGAATTGGCCAGGAAGAATGAGAAGAAATTGCATAAGAGGTGGGAGTAGGGCCAGCAAACACAAGTATTAGAGAATCTGGAAGAAGAGGGTGGTCAATATTGCTCAATGCTAAGAAAATTAAACAGTTTGTATTTGACCGACAAGCAGAAATTGCTGATGACATTCCTGAGAGTAGTTTTATTGGAATAATAAAGATATGAATTAGACTAGAGAAAACTGAAGTGCCTTTAAGTAAATAGAAAATAAGGATTTGGACACCCATCTTTGATTGGTTACGCTAACAGCGTAACCTGTTGCTGCACTTACAAGTTTTTTGCCCCTTTATTTTTATTGTTCACGCTACTACTGATGTCCTCACTCCCCCAACCCCCTCAAGACCTTTGTCTGCCTTAACCCAGTCCCCACTCCCTTTTCCCTCCAGCTATCACCACACTGTTGTCTGTGCTTATGGATTATGCATATATGTTCTTTGACTAATCCCTTCATTGTCTTTCTTCCAGTTCCACTCTCCCCTTCCCCTCTGACAGCTGTCAGTCTGTTTTATGTGCTCATGCCTGTTTCTAATTTGTTTGTCAGTTTATTTTGCTCTATTAGATTCCACATACGAGATCTGTCCAGAAGATATCCACCCATGTAATATGAAAAATAGAGACATTTACTGAAGAAGATATAAGATACAAGACACATTGTACATAGGCAATGATGCCTCGGTCACCTTCAAAGTAGGCACCTGGGAGCTCACACAGTTCTCCCAATCACCATCAGCTGTCCCATTACATTTTCCTGAAACTCATCAACAGTCTGAAATCTCTTCCCTTTCAAAGGTGATTTTTAGTTTCAAGAAAAGCCAGAAATTGTAGGGCACCAAATCCGGGCTGTAGGGGGGGCTGAGTCACCTGGGCAATTGGATGTCTCACCAAAAAACTCAGCACAAGACCTGACACATGGCAGGTGTGTTGCTGAGATGAAGCTGCAACCACCAGTTGACCACAGCTGCAGCCTTCTGAATCATCTAATAGTTTTCACAGAGGAATGTTGAAACTTGGTGCAAACTCTGATGCAAATTTGTTGCTCTTCCTGCTCATTTTGAATGTGATGGCCACACAGTGCATGTGCTCAGTCAATGGTGTCTACTGTGCCCCCACACTGACCAGTAGAGTGAAGTCAACAGTGCTCACATGTGTGCATTCAGGTCCACTCTCCCTGACTGCCAATTTACATTATTAAAGTTGTATAAACTACTCTTGTTATATTAACAATGACTGGATTTTTTTCCGGACAGACCTCAGTGTAAGATCATATGGTCTTTATCTTTCTATCTTATTTCATTTAGTATAATAATCTCCAGGTCCATCCAAGCTGTTGCAAGATAAAAAGTTCCTTCTTTTTTTCAGCTGCGTAGTTCCTGTTGAGTAAATGTACCACTGTTTTTTTTATCCACTCATCTGTTGATGAGCACTTGGGCTGTTTCCAGATCTTGGCTACTGTAAATAATGCTGCTATGAACATAGGAGTGCATATATATTCTTTCGAATTGATGTTTCAGTATATTCCCAGAAGTGGGACTGCTGGGTCCAAAGGCAGTTCCATTTTTTTATTTTCTGAGGCAACTCCATACTGTTTTCCACAGTGGCTGCACCAGTCTGCATTCCCACCAACAGTGCACTATTTTTCCCTTTTCTCCACATCTCGCCACTATTTGTTGTTTGTTGATTTATTGATGGTAGCCATTCTAGTAGGTGTGAGGTGATATCTCATTATGGTTTTAATTTGCATCTCTCTGATGATTAGTGGTGTTGAGCATTTTTTCCTATGTCTGTTGGTCATCAGTATGTCTTTGGAGAAGTGTCTATTCAAGTCCCTTGCCCAGTTTTTAACTGGATTGTTTGTCTTCCTGGTGTTGAATTGTGTAACTTCTTTATGTACTTTGGACTTAACCCCTTACCAGATGTATCATTGGCAAATATGTCCTCCCATATCTTGGGTTCCCTTTTCACTTTGTTGATGGTTTCTTTTGCTGTGCAGAAGCTTTTTAGTTTGATGTAGTTCCATTTGTTTATTTTTTCTTTTATTTCCTTTGCCTTAGGAGACATATTGGCAAAAATATTGCTGCGAGAGATGTCTTGACATTTTATTGCCTTTGCTTTCTTCCAGGATTTTTATGGTTTCATAAGTTACATTTAAGTCTTTTACCCAGTTTGAGTTTATTCTTGTGTATGGTATAATTTGGTGGTCTAGAACTAGTGGTTTTTATTTTTTAAAAGATTTTATTTATCTATTTTTAGAGAGAGGGGAAGGGAGGACAAGAGAGAGGGAGAGAAAAACCAATGTGCAAGAGAAAACCATTGATTGATTGCCTCTCACATGCCCCTAAACCAGGACTTGGCCCACCACCCAGGCATGTGGCCCTGACCTGACACAGTGACGTTTAGGCTTGTGGGAGGATGCCCAATGCACCTGGCCACACCTAGGGCCAGTGGTTTTTAAACAACACTCCTGCGCAAGTGCTGGGGCTTTAATTAGGGTGCTCAATCAAAAAATCCACAATAATAGTCTACAACAGAATTTCTAGGGAGGAAAGTAAAAATAACTCACTGGGAAAAATTAATCTTTCTTACACAGGAATAAAAGACTTCCCCACCAGACTGGAACATGCCAACCTGGCAAATGATCAGCCCTCCCTTTCAAATAAAAGACCCTATGATACTATGAGTAGAATTTTAATTGTTTTTCTCTCCATAAAGTAGAAGATCTTTGCCCTAAATGTGTCCCTTTATTCTCTTTGGAATGAGATCAGTTACTGAAATCTGCTGTATATACCAAAATAGTAGGAAATCTCCATATATTTATCAGTTTATTTTTCACAATAAACCAATCTGAAAGGAAATGTCCACCTTTCTTAAAATATAAACCCTGCAAATACGAACAGTGGAACAGGAAAATATCCACTTGGGGGGAGAAGAGGACTATGAACTCCTCTCAGAAACTCACCTTCTCCTTAGGTTTGTCTTCCTTGTATACATTGCTGCAATGACCACTCTGATTGATGGGAAATGACCCTGGAACCCTTCCCGTACACTGCAGACGAGCTGTGTAACACTTACCTTGAGAGTATGAGGTGGCAAAAGGGAGTGAACTAAAAGTAACAGTAGGACTAAGTATCTGTCTATACAGGACAAGGCAGCCCTGAACCCCCCAATATTCAGCAGTACTGTCAAAAACCAGCCTCATGGGGACCAGTGCAAACCACTGGTCCACCACAGCTCCCTTCCGAGTTTGTTTCCTCTCTGAGGACGGGCCTCTTCCCCAGAAGACTGCACTGTGAATTCCCACCTGCTGCGGGAAGGCCCCATCTGCCAACCGTAATGCCATATAAAGATAATCATCATTTCAACAAAATAAAGAGAGCATTCTTTTTTTAAGTGTCCATAGTCAAAGAGAGAAGGAGAGTGTCCTATTAAAAATGAAGATTTTATGCAATCCTGTTTTGTAATCAAGAGAAGGTAACAAAACTTGTCTAAAGTCAAAGAGCATGTGATGGAACGGGATATCAAACCCACGTCTGCCTGACTCCATTCCCTATGCTCTTACTACTAATACCAGCAAGCACTGAAACAATGGTATTTTTAAAAAATTGAGGTCTTCGCTGAGAGTCACCGTGGTTTCTTGCTTCAACAGTGCTTGAATGGAACCCGGTGCTCGACACCCCCCTACCCATTCCAGCCAGCTGCCCAGATCCATTCGCCTGCCACCTCCTCACAGCGCCCTCGGACCACCCCAAGGTCCCCGCCACCGCTCCATCCCACCACTCCATCATCGCGAAGCCGCCTGTCCTCAGCCGCCATCATGACCACATCCGTCTGACAGGTGTGCCAGAACTACCACCAGGACTTGGAGGCCGCCATCAACTGCCAGATAGACCTGGAGCTCTATGCTTCCCACGTCTACCTGTCCATGTCTTACTACTTTGACCGCGAAGATGTGGCTCTGAAGAACTTTGCCAAGTATTTTCTTCACCAGTCTCATGAGGACAGGGAACATGCTGAGAAACTGTTGAAGCTGCAGAACGAACGAGGTGGCCGGATCTTCCTCCAGGATATCAAGAAACCAGAACGCGACGACTGGGAGAATGGGCTGAATGCAATGGAGTGCGCGTTACACAGAAAAAAGTGTGAATCAGTCCTTGCTGGACTTGCACAAACTGGCCACTGAAAAGAATGATCCTCATCTGTGTGACTTCATTGAGACTCACTACCTGGATGAGCAGGTGAAAGCCATCAAACAGCTGGGTGACCACGCGACCAACCTGCGCAGGTTGGGGGCCCCTGGAGCTGGCATGGCCGAGTATCTCTTTGACAAGCACACTCTGGGAAACAGTGCAGACAGCTAAGCCTCAGGCTGCCTTCCTGCCGCCACGGGAGTGACTGACCTGGTCACCAAAGCAGTGCGTGCATGTTGGAGTCACCTTTACCTTTTCTATAACTTGTACCAATCATGCGCTTACGTCCTCCATTTGTACCGCTCCTTCAAATAAAGTAATTTGGTACCCACCCCACCCCCCAAAAAATTGAGAACAGCTCACACATGCATATAATATGTGTTCATCGCTTTAATTTTATATGATGTGATTAACTGTGGAATGTTTGCAGAGTTTTAGAAAAAACATGGTATTCCGAAAATGAGAAGTAGACTGCTAGGAAAAAAGCTTCACAACTCCCTACATTGGAAAATGCACAGCGCGGTCAGTACCTAGCCAAATTTGTACTGTCTGTACAATTTCACTGAGTCAACCCATGGATCTAAGTGTCATTCAGAGAAATAGTATCAAAAAAGATACTTCATCAGAAGTTTGATTCATTGTATAGGTCTGTGTATAGTTTCCAATTTTGTTAAAAATTCTAAGTGCAACATTCCATTTTACTACCTATCTAGGTTCCAACAAAAACATTGAGGAATATTTGAAAAAAAAAAATGGATCCTAACTATGGTAACAAGTACCATTTTGAATAAAAATTTACATCTGGAAGAAACCTGCAAATAATCTTTTAAAAAAGATTTTATTTATTTATTTTTAGAGAGGGAAAGGGAGGGGGAAAGAGAGGGAGAGAAACATCGAAGTGTGAGAGAAACATCAATCAGTTGCCTCTTGCACTCCCCAAATCGGGGACATGGCCACATAACCCAGGCATGGGCCTGACCAGGAACGCAACAGCAACCTTTTGGTTCATGGGAGAATGTCAAACCCCCTGAGCCAAACCAGTCAGGGCAGAAATAACCTATTCTTTTTTTTATTTTATTTTATTTATTTATTTTTAGAGAGGGAAGGGAGGGAGAAAGAGAGAGAGAGAGAAACATCAATGTGCGGTTGCTGGGGACTGTGGCCTGCAACCCAGGCATGTGCCCTGACTGGGAATCGAACCTGCGATGCTTTGATTCGCAGCCCGCGCTCAATCCACTGAGCTACGCCAGCCAGGGCAGAAATAACCCATTCTTAACCACTCAGTTTTACAAATGGAAAACTGAGGCTCAACGAGATTACGAACTCTACTGACAGTGACAATATTCCCATTCACCCTCTGATCAGTGGAGTTTCTCTGAGCCCAGAAACAAATATTACCCCCTAAATCCTGGCCTCACCGTCATGCCTTTATAGTCACAACAGAAATCATCACCAAGTATGTGTCAACCTTCCCATCACAGAAGGTACTATGGACACAAAAAGGCACGCCAGAGGCCTGTAACTTAGTTGTAAACCTACATTTTATAGAGTTTCTAACAACACAACATATAAATAAAAATGGATAGATCTGGAGATGAGCATGCTAACATCCTAAACACACAGAATAACAAGGAGAGCGACATTTTGTTAAGTATCAGATGTCAATTTTCCATACAAATTTTACATGCATTGTTTTTAATATTTCCCATTAACAAACACCTATCAATTCTGTTTTGCAGATGAGGAAACTGAAAGTCAGAGAAGCTAAGTGATATACTCAAATTAAAGCAAAAGGACGAACTTCACAGTGGGATCTGGGTCTTTCTGAATTCAAGACCTTCACTCCTCTCCTGTTGTTTCGATCCCAAGCCTTCTGCCAGGTTCCACCTCTCTGCTTTCTTGCTCCACCCACCCCCTTCTCCCCCCAGAAAAAAGGATTTCATATCAAAAAGATGCTTTCTAACATCCAGCTATTAACAAAACAGTCACAAGCAACAATTCACCTAAAGATGCAACCAAATGAATTCCCCTAAAAACTTTCACCAAGATTATTCAATTACTGTTTTGTTACACATACATAAGCAAAGTAAGTGAAAGGAATGCTACAATATTATAGGATACAAGAGATGTCAAGAAAAAAGATTAAAGGGCTTTGACAAAAGTTAGGACTTTATCTGATACAAGGAATTGCATTACAAATATATATAACAATTCTAAAACTTAAGGTAGGAGACAGCTAGGAAAACAACCTGATGTGGCTGAATTTTTCCTCAAATTGGGAATACCAAGACCAAGAATGTATACAAATGTCCATGAAATTTTCTAGTATTATTTTTATTTATAACAATCTAAACTTACCATATGAATATACTAAATCATATGGATGACCATTTTATAACCGGTAACTTACTGATATTTAATTTCAAGACTTGCATTTGTGCTTACAATTGGATTAGAGACTAGTATTATTTTAATGTCTTAAGGGACATAGATTTTTATAAGTTTCAGAAAAAAACATCGGGAGGGGGCATGTGAAATACCTTCACACAGCCAGTAGTAATATATGAACTCGGTGGAACCTGAACTCAGCAAACTGTAAACAGCAACACTGTTATAGCCAGACGACATTGTATGATGCTATTAATTTACATCTTATTTAGTAGTTTTGGTTATATTGTTAGTAAATCTGGTTTTGTTTTATAGGGCTTAATGAAACGAAAATCTTTCTGTATTGAAAAGTAACCTTGTAACATACACCAAAATGGCTGTTTTTCATAAGGGACATTATTCACCAGCTCTTTTCTTCTATTATTTACATAATAAATATGGCTATAAAAAATGTGGATTAAAAAATCATGCACAGCTTTTGTTTTTAAAAAGTTCTGCTGACAAATGAAAACAATGCCCTTCCAGTGTTTCCAAAAATGTGCCTCTGAGTGCAGCTCAAGAACAGTTTTCCAGATTTTAACCTGAGAAAAAATGTAATGTTTTATTTTTGTATAAACCTAAATTTTATTAAACTTGAGGATTCTCCTTTATTATTAGATTATAAGCTTCTTATTTTGTAGGGTTACACTTTCCTGTTAATTTCCAAAATGGATGTGGTAGTAGATGGTCACTTTTTTTCATGTAATGACCTGATGGATTCACAATTTGGTAATCCTATGTCAGCCCCCTAGCTTAGGGGGGAAATTCTTAATAGTAGTGCATGAAATAAAGATCTCTAGGTACCACTGGCCTACTTGTTATGAAATGGTGCATATACATACACATATATAGATATGCAGACCTAGGTATTCCTCTCTGGCATTATGGGGAAAATTCATTCTGAGCATGAACCCCCAATCAAGAAGTTATTGTTTCTACCCCCAAAACCTAATCACTACCACCCAGGAGACAACAAGAGAGGAGCTATCATCTGGTCCCTAGGTACTCACAAGTAGACATTTTGTAGAACAACCTGGAATAAATCACAGCCTAAAAGGTTAATGATGATGATGACAAATACTACATAGAGAACAGAAATCCTGGAAGACTAATGACAGCAATAAACTCTTTGCTACTCCTGCCATTGAGAAATAAAGTATTATATAATTGCACTCCCCCTAAAACTGGGGTTGCCTTGTTAATTAGTTAGACCAATAGACTGTGACAGATGTAATATTCTGGGACTTCTGAGCCTTTAAGATTCAGGCTAAGACTCTGCAGTCCTTGACAGTACAGTACTTAGCTGCTAATTATGCCTGACTACCTTGAAGCCACACCATACTATGAGGAAGCTCAATCTAGCCATGTGGACAAGACACATGAAAAAGACAATGAGATGTTCAGCAATCCCCAGCTGTTCTAACCTCTAAGAGTTCTTGGTGGCCCCAGCTGAAACCACAGACATCCCCACTATGCCCTATCCAAATTCCTAACCAAAAGAATTATGATACAAATTGTTTTAAGCAATAACCAGAATAAAAACTAATCGCTTTTCATAAACAGTAATAAAGACTTTAAAGCAATACGAGAGAAATGCCTTGAGCTGTAAACCAGAATGACATCTGACACAAGAGGATTATGATGCATAAAGATAAATATAAACCCGTTCATTCATCAAATATTTATAACACTAGATGTGTAAACAGAGATATAATGAGCTCTGAATATTTTTTTAAAAAGTCCTCACTTCAGAAAGTATTGTATATTATAGTGTCTTCTTGTGTATTTTAATGTGTTTCACAAAAATAATCAACAACTGAGATCAAATCAAAACAGAGACCAATCTCAGAGTGACCCAGGGTTGAAGTTCCTCTATGATAATGATTTTCAACCTTTTCCATCTTGTGGCACACATGTACTAATTACCAAGATTCCGTGGCACACCAAAAAATAAATTTTTTTGCTAATCTGACAAAAAAATTGATGTAATTTTGATTCATTCATACCAGATGGCTATTATTGTGTTGCCTGTTGTCATTTTTTAAATTTGATAATCTAAGGTAAAAGCGGTCAGTGCCCCTGACTAAATAGTCAGGTATTACACATTTAAAAAATTCTTGGCGCCACACCAGTGTGCCGCAGCAGACTGGTTGAAAGTCATTGCTCTAAGAGAAGACTGAGCCCAAGCCCCACAAAAGGTCATTTGTAGTTTGTAGTATCAAAACATGCTTTAGTTAACTATAGTATACAATAAAATGTTTGGGTTCTCATTTCAGACTATAAATTCAGGACATGTGTAACTAATCCTTTTTATTTCTTCTTCATAAAGTATCAGGTTAAAGAACCATTTAAAGACAGAGGCAGCAAAGGGGGGGGGAGTGGGACAACTGTAATAGCATGAACAATTAAATAAAAAGAGAGAGACAGAGAGAACACCATTTAAAGATATTATTACAAATGTGCCAGGTAGGCCTTTTACTGCAGTCAAGATCCTGGGACCCAGTTGGGCAAAGCAAGTAAGGTCAGTAGTTAAGCTGTTGTTTTAACAAGATTTATTTCGGTCTAGGTGTGCTCCAGTTTAAACAAACACACTATTCCAGTGACTAAAATAATTTTAAATGCTTCTTTTATTAAAGCATAGACAATTTAACCTTTCATAATATTATTCTCAGGGTTCTAAAATTATTCACATTTTTTTCTATGTGCAGTATTTCTCTATTCAAATTTCACATGAGGCCGAAAAGAACACAAGTAGAGCAAATTATTCTACCAGGTATTTTTCAATTAAAAAAAAAAAGTTTCATCTCACACTGTAAAGAATACAACAGTAAATAAGTGTGTTTATTGTAAAAGAATACAATGGTAAATAAGTATGATGATTTAAAGACCATAGTATGTCTTTAAATCATCGGCACCTAGTACAATGCTTCTGGAGAAGCTAATTAGCAAATGTGTGTTCACTGATGATAATACATTTATTTCCCAGCTATAAGTATTTTAGTGTGGCCACCCAATTAAGTAATTTTATTTCTGTCTCAGTAACTACTTGAGGCACAGAAAAAAGGATAACATGTTCAAAAACAGTCATAAAGAAGCAAAACTTGTTTTCTCTTGAAAACATTAAATGAGATATGGTGGTGGGGGTATATGAATAAATTCTATGAGTTCTAAACATTACAATAATAAAGGTAAGTGAGAGTATAACAGTAAACTAAATTATAAACAGCCTTGCATTTATCTTTTCTCTCATGATTTCAACTACATGGTAACTTGTCAAAATTTCTTTTTAAAAACATTACACAAAAGAAAACTCTTATCACTACAATGTAATTTGTTTATACTTTATCTAAAATATAGTATAAAAGTCAAAACAGTTCTGAACAAGAACATAATTGGAAACTTTAAAATGATAATACTAACATTCCATTATAAAAAGTAATAATATCTGGGAGAAAGATACTCAAGAAGATTTGACTGAACAGGTAGCTCATTGTTCCTCTCTTCTAGATGGGTCTAGAAGCCAGCATGGCATGAGACGGAGCATCAGGAGACCTGGCCGGCTGCCTGGATCTCCCTGTGAGACTCAAGGCCAACCATTTACCATCTTTTGGCCTCAGTTTCCTTGGTGACAAAAAGAGAGTGGCATGATTATCTCCAAATTCCACTTTAGCTCTAAAAAATTCTACCGTCCTTAATTAAAGGGCTATTAGTCTAAAAAACTGGGTTTGTAGACACCACAATCTTCATTTGCTTAATTAAGGCACATTTCCCTAATCTTACACTAAATGCTTTACAACTTTCAAACATCTACAAATAGATTACTTTTCTCTTTTATCTTTACAAGGATTCTGTGATATAGACTAAGTTTACAGTTACTACAAGTATTAAGCAAATGTCAAATGAAGGCTCTGTGAGGGAGGTTATGTGACTTGATTAAAGTCATTCAGCCAAAACACACAAATCACACACACACCACTAGAAACCAGATGTGACTCCCAGCTTAGTGCTCAAATTTCTAGGAAAAAAAAAAAAACAAAACAACACTTTTAAATCCATAAGAATGACAAATAAATTACAGACCAGTTAGAAAGAAAAAATATACAGTGTTATTTTTAAAGGTCTACACTGTTTCTTTAAATTGAGATGTCATGTGTTAAATTTCCTATTATTTTCAAAGTTTCTGAAATAAGAAAATCTCAGTTGCTTAAACATGTTATAAGAATATTACAATATATATTGCCCTGGCTGGCGTAGCTCAGTGGATTGAGAGCGCAGGCTGCGAACCAGGCATTGCAGGTTCGATTACCAGTCAGGGCACATGCCTAGGTTGCAGGCCATGTCTCCCAGCAACCGCACATTGATGTTTCTCTCTCTCCCTCTCCCTTCCCTCTCTAAAAATAAATAAATAAAATCTTTAAAAAAATATTATAATATATCAATGTTTTCTAAATTGATGCATATTCCTTGACCAAAAAGGGGCCCATAGTAAAATAAGTTTTAGAATGTTTGTAGATTAACAATCCATATATACTTTTTAGTTTAACATTTCGTTTATAGCATTCCATAAATTTGTAGATCAATATAATTTCAGACTTTTAAAAGATATCAATTGACATTCTAAAGTACTTTTGTTCCAGTGAACCCATCTTGAAAAATACTTCTGTACATTTAAAATATATAATCACTTGCTAAATACCATACAAAATTACAATATAATTTTAAGTAAGGAAAAATTATAATTTTCCTTACTTTCCAAGCATACATGTTTTCATATTTTTCGAAAAGGTGAAGTCTCTTACAACTTGTACATTTCCTGTGACACTGTGTCTTTATTTTTTTTCTGAAAAGTAGCTAATCTAATATTACATTTTATAATCAACAGCAAGTTGGAGTAAAGAGCTACAGTATAAAATCTTTTCATAACCTTAAAGTGTACCTTGAGGGACACAAATGACATCATATTAAAAGGTTTTTTAAAAAATATGTGATCAAAATAAATCAAATACCCAGAACTGATACTGAAGAATATGAAAGAAACCACAATTCAGACGAAGTATATACTTTGAATATGTACTAGCAATGACAGGAAATTGGGGGGAATGTTCATTATAGAAATAACATTTGAACCAATCTTAAACTATTACAAGGATCTGTGCCTACAATTGGAAGCCAACATTTACAGGTAAAGGATAAGTCAAATTCCTTAATCCTTGATTCCCAGTTAACACAATAGTAACATGGAAGTAACCAGAAATTTGGTTTTTGCCTATTTATAAAATAGTAAACTCTGAGGCAAAGGCTAATTAGCTAATCTAAATTTATCTTGTGCTCATGATTTGATAACACTACATGAATTCATTGAAGTCCCAAAGGAATGAGACATTTCTAATCCTTCCCAAGACAATTATGAGTTCCCTAATACAAATTAAACCAAACACACTTTCATTATACTTCCATCTAATAATGTTTAGCAAGTCCAAAAATACTTTCAAATGCTTTTGAAAATGTACGGCAGCTTAGAAACTTGAGCTGTTTTTAGTAATGGTATTTTAAAAATGGTATAACTCACCACTGCAAGCAAAGAGGTGTGACTTGTCACTGGTAATAGTGGCAACATGGGAGCCTATAAAGAGCTATTTTGAGAAAAAAAGAGACTGTGGCTTCTGGTCTCAAACCTCACCCTTCCTTTC
This sequence comes from Tonatia bakeri, assembly GCA_004024845.1. Taxonomy (NCBI): domain Eukaryota; kingdom Metazoa; phylum Chordata; class Mammalia; order Chiroptera; family Phyllostomidae; genus Tonatia; species Tonatia bakeri. The sequence goes on from PVIA01000912.1 coordinate 269,795, forward strand.
ACATGTATGAAATTTAATGCTTAGTAATTTACAAATCGAATTTCTGTTTAAAAATGAAAACAACTACAGCAGAATAGTTATGTATCCATTTTTAAAGATACATAGGGAAAAAATTACAAATCGAAGCAGTGTGCCTAAATGAGTTTGCTTTTTTCCCAAGTTTTTAAAAAATTGATTTTGCTGGGATAACACTGGTTAATAACATTATGTAAATTTCAAGTATACAATTTCATAATACGACATCTGTATACTCTTATCGTGTGTTCACCACCAGAGGTTTAGTCTCCTTCTATCACCAAGTATCTGAGCCCCTTTCTAGAAGATTTTAGATACTTCATTTCTTCCTAATCCTTAAATGTTTATGCAAATCTTCCCTCTTATATCCATTTTAGAATTAGAAGGTCATAACCAGGCCATAAACAGCTCACAGATGCAGCGTTAACTGCAAATCCACTTCCTTGTCCCCAAATACACGAACAAGTCATATTTTAAAATAAAGCACAGAATACCACAAAAAGGTATCAAAGTATAGTATGCTTCACAGCCTATAGTTATCCTATTTTAAGCTATGGAGTAAAAGCAACCTTTGTGAAAGTGAGTTTAACTCCAAATGCTGGATTAAAGAATAATACAAGTCTAACACCACTTAAAAAAATAGTAAGAAAGAGCATTTTTTTGGAAGGTCACATGAAAGAGATGAAACTACCCAAACTCCACGGCAGAATATACTTCTGAGGGAAATAACCAAGACCAGCGCCCTGAAAGGCTGATATTCACCTTCCGCTCCTTTCATGTAAAACACTGTGAAGTGAGTCTTGAATTGCCCTTTAAATATGGGGCTAAACATCATTTATTTCTTAAATATAAGAGAGAACTTTTAAAAAGTGTATAATGAAAATGACAGACATTTAAGGGTTCTGAAATTGTTTTTTCATCAGTAGTTAAGCTCCTTCGGAGGGGAACGTTAAAACTGCATTGTTGTGTGTGTGAAGAGCACTGCACAATGACGTGCATCGTACCTTTGAGAGTTTCCCCATTTCCCACTCACGTGTTCTGTTCAGTCAGCCTATAAATATGTAGTCCTGGTCTACAAGCAATGCCTCCTGGGGACGTTTCCTTCAAGTTACCACTCTTTTCATTCAAAAGGGCGGCAGAAATGACACTACTCACCCTGTACACCAGAGCCTTTTCATTTACTGAAATGCCCTAAGTCTCTACCATGTTCAATAAAACACTGGTAGGTAAATAAATTTTGGATTGGTAAGGAAGACAGCACATTGTACCTCCCAATGTGACAGTGATTTTAAGGGTTAATTATCTAGCTTCTTGATAATGCAAAAGTCCTTCTGTCTGTGATGTCTTCCTCTTTTATTCTGGCTATTTCTTTGGGCTCTCAATACAATACCTCTAAGAAAAAGACAGTGTTGAGAAAATCACGTAAAATTCCGATCTATGCATTTCGTTCCCAGTAGAAGCACTTAAAAACAAAACAAACAGAATAGCCTCCTGGAGACCTAAAAGAAAACAGACTAAAACACTGAAAGCGCTTGTGTAAGGATGGCGCCATTGTGGGTAAATTCTTTCATGTCCACACCTCCTAAATTATAACCATATTATCAAGTTATATTTAACCCAAAACAATGACAGATTGTTAATAAAGTTAAAACTAGTGATTTCAAATATTTTAACAATCCTGGGTTTATTTTCTAAGACAAAAGGGAAGTTGTCTATATTGCTTGACAATGTAAACAGATACAAAAATGTCTCAGAAATTCTATTTCCTTTTTCATTGTCTGTGTGAAGAAAGGGAAAGGAATAAAGGGAATGAAAGTCATGAGTACACACTCACAAACCAAAACCACAAGAAAAATAATCTAAAACCAGACTATAGGAGGCAGGAGGAAAGCAAGATTCTCTGCTTAAGAAGTGATTTTGCAACACTAATAGGGTAAAGCCACATTCCTGCCACAAGCCTCACGCTTTCAAGCAGGCCACACAGCTGGCGGTCTTGAAAGCCTTCCAGCTAGGAACTAAGATAGTAAGAGAAATCAGTAGGTCTGGGAACTGGACTGAGCTCTAATCTGATTCTGATGAAACACTGTCCTGCTGGGGTATAATATTATGGCAGCCAGAAACTCGGTTAAATAGATGATTATAACTTTTATAGAAAAATCCTAAAGAAACAATACTTTGAATGTGGGCCTTTTTAGTTAATAACAAACTGTCCTAAGTATATTAAAAAGTGCATGTTTTCTAGGGAGAGTCACCCACATAATAACTAACAGGGAGACCGCAGCCCCACCTTCGGAAATAATCTAGATGGACACCTAGAGAAACTAGGTTGGTGTGAATATTAAAAGTCTGGTTTACTCTCAAAGTCAAAGCACAATGTGATTCAAAAGAAAGTCTTACTAGATTTGGAGACTGAACTTGGTTTTCAAGGGCTCCATGGTTGTTTAATGAGCTGTTTTAAAGGCATTATTTTCACCAAGCCCTGGGAGTGTCACCTGTGAAACTACCTTGACCAACTCCAAGAAGCCAGGCCTACACTGGCTTCCTACACAAGTCTCAAACACTTTATCTCAATCCCCAAAGAACACTCTAAAACAGTATTCTGGTTTTGTTTTCAGAACGTTCAAGAAATTACTCATCCCGAAGAGATCTGAGTACGGTACCTGTAGAGCTGACTGTGCTGCACCCATTTTTTCCACACAGAGGAAGCAGTCTTACTAATAAGACATTCTTCACCGAACAGGAAGCAAAACAGCATTCTTTCCTATGACGTTTGAAGTTTTCTGCTGTTTTACCAGCCTTTTTCCTAACCAGAATATACTTCATAAATTTGATTCCTAGATAAGTTTCCCTCCTTTGAGGAGGTGGTGAAATAACCAAGTGATCAAATCTATCTACAAACTGCCAATTATTTACTTTATCATATCACCTAAATACAGCACTGAAAAAATCATTATGTTTTACATGAAATCTGGTACACTGATAAGCTATACCAGCTCAGTATTTTTGGCATGGTTCTTACTAAAATTTGCTTCTGTCAAAAAAGCCATTATGCCTCTAGATCTTAGTCAAGACTATTAATATGAGTTCATTTCCATTATAAAGATTTACTGATACTGGAGATAAACAGTAGTGATTATTATAACACATGACACGAATTAATGTTATAAGCTTCCTTTTCACTTAGAAAGCAGTATTCATTCAAAGTACAGAAAACTGTAAATTTCTATAAGCAAGACACCAATTATTGTACCATTATAAGCAATGCTGTAAGAGCAATATAAGCATTTACGAGCTCCAATATTTGGATTTAAGCACAGTTTTTCCTTCAGTATCCTCATTCCTGAAACTTATTAAGACAGTGAAATCCATATAAGTTTTGAAATCCAACAGGCCATATTTAAATACTGACTTCTGGCCTGTCTTGTGTGGCTCAGTGGATTGAGTGCTAGCCTTGGAACCAAAGGGTCACTGGTTCAATTCCCAGTCAGGGCACATGCCTGGATTCAGGCCAGGTCCCCAGTAAGGGGCACAAGAGGCAACCACACACTGATGTTTCTCTTCCTCTCTCTCCCTTCCCTTTTCCTTTCCTTTTTTTTTTTTTAAGATTTTGTTTATTTATTTTTAGAGAGGGAAGGGAGAGGGAGAGGGAGAGAGAAACATCAATGTGCGGTTGCAGGGGGACATGGCCTGCAACCTAGGCATGTGCCCTGACTGGGAATCGAACCTGTGATGCCTGGTTCGCAGCCTGCGCTCAATCCACTGAGCTACGCCAGCCAGGGCTTCCCTTCCCTTTTCTCTAAAAAGCAATAAGCAAAATCTTTAAAAATAAATAAATGACTATTGACTTCTGCCATTTACTATTTGTATGATCCTGGACAAGTTAATTAATCTCTCTCTCTGTCTTAGTTCTTTCCTCTGTAAAATGGGAATGATGTTGTATATATTGATACCATGTTGAGATTTTAAGAAAGTAATATATTTTTAAAAACATACAAAGCACATATAGAAGGATCTGGCACATAGTAGGCACTTGATAATTTTAGCGATTACTATAATCATTATTGCAGTTGCAGAGATCAACCAACTAACCCTCCTAATAGTCACAGAAGTAAGTGTTCAGCAACCTCAGAAATATTTCAAATAATTTCTTGTTTGAAAGAAATTTTTAGACTTGTACTTCTCAGTTCCAAAAAGTCCAGAGAGCATCTCTGTCTTTAGGCTGTGTCACAGACTCTTCTAGTAGGTACTTTCTTGACATTAGTGAGAAGCAAGCATATATTCTATCACTACTTCAAACACAAAGGCTGCCAATTCCTGAGTCAGATTTAACTAATACATAAATACTCAGACTATGTAAACACTTTGGGAGTCTGTGTCAAATTTTTCAGCAGCTAGTCAGTGAGTATTTACTGAGTCCACAGTGTATCCAACTAGTAAACTGGAAACTTGGCACAACATCAATGATCAAACATAATCTCTGCCCTCAAAGAGTTTCCCATCTAATGGTGATGGAAGGAAATTTCATTTGGGTGGTAAACACATAATACAATGTACAACTGAGGTATTATAGAGTTGTATACTTGAAACTTATATAATTGTATAAATCAATGTTGGCCCAATAAATTCAATTTTTTAAAAACAAAAATTGAATAAATTTGTGTATTGAAAACAGTAAAAAATAAAGGAAACAAACAAAAATAAAATTAAAGAAAAATGTTGGAAAATCTAATATTTCTTAGTGGAATGGAACAGTTGGCTAAAGATAGTCACACAGAATGGGTGGTGGACAACTGATATTATTAATTAGAACAACTTCTGTAAGTCAGTCAGTTTCACCATATTTTAAAATAGGAGAGAATATGAGTGACTAACAGATGAGAGGCAGTTAACGAACATAAATTAGGATGTGGACATTGAATGTAGCAACAGTAAGAAAGCACATCAATGTAGAATAAAATGTAAATAAAATTATCTGGGTAGGAAAAGAATAAAATTAGCTAACTTTGAAAAGGTTATTGATGTTAGGGTTAATAGTAGCCTAGTCTGGAAATTTAACAAAATTTAAAAATGAATTTTTTGATATATTAAGTCCTGTGCTAACTATTCAACCTGGCGAGAGTGAGGAGGGCAGAGGAAATCATTGCCTAGGGATACTTAATTTATTACCAAGAACAAATTTCTATAAAATAAGTGGTAAATCAGACCGCTGATTATATGGTTATAATGTTGTCTCACTCAATACTGCCTAACAAACTATCTTTCCTTCCTGTCATTTGGTATGAACGAGTTTAACCTTCAAATTTTCTACAAAAAAAAAAAAAAATCCAAAAAGAGCTAACATTGAAATAATAATATATATACATACATACAACTATTCAAATATTACGTGGCAAATTAACACTATCCCCAGAGCAAGACTGATCTTCAGTGGGGTGAACAAGCTTGCTTCCCTGAGCTAGCCAGGGTCCCACTTTACCCCATGACTGGTCCCACATACCATTGTAACCAGCTCTGCAACTGTGTTTTCTCTCCCTCTCCAAATCTGTCTTGCATAATAAAGCATTCCCTTTTTCAAGATCAACATGCAAAAGACTAAGATATACACTCTTAGGATAAAATATACCAAGTAAGCTAGTGATTATTCCATTTCAAATTTGTCTACTTTCTCCATCATATCAATACATATTGCTATCTAACGCAAAGAGGATATGCTGAGAATCATTTTGTCAATTTGTGTCCAAAATCCAGTGCAAACTTTCTTTCACTTATTCCCTATGAATTTATTGAGCACCACATGACGAAGGGTGCAAAGTTGTTAATATTAATTATCCTCACCCTTATAGGATGTTCTCTATAGATTCACAATCACCAAAAGACAACTAATACCCTTCTCACTCATTCCAAGACTTTGCTGTCCCTGGAACTTGCTCTACAGAGATGTTAGATCTGTTCCCAAACTTGGCCTCATATCTGGTGCAGCTCTTTCAAATGAAGTCAGTTCTCTCTTTAATGAAGTTATTAGTCACTCTGTTCTTTTCAGATTTTCCCTTTTAAGATTATAAAATAAACAAATGTTCATTTGGAAAATAGAGAAAAGTATAAAGGAGAGAAAAATAATGTTCACCCCACTTATGACGTACCTTGTTAACAATTTAGCTAACATTCTCATTTAGTTTATTTCTTTCAGCTGTTTTTTTTCTATTCCTATCTTTAACATGATTAAAAGTAATTCTATATAACAATTTACTACTTTGTTACTTACCCTTACCACTACTGTTTTGCTACTGTAAGAATATATTATCATTTATTTAACCATTTATCTTCCCTGTTAATCAGAATCATTTCCATAGAAACTATAATGGAAACCTTTGTATATAAGTCATCATCTGGACATATACAACTACTTCCTTGAAGCAATGTCAGGAGTGGCCCTCCTAGATCAAAATATATGATCGATTCATTGTAAGGCTCCTCCTAATATATGAAGTCAAAGTGATTTTCAGAAAATACCAATTCATACCACAAACCAGCAGTTCATGGAACTGCTGTTTAATCACAACCTAATTAGCAAAGGGCAGACTCATTTATTCATTCATTTTAACAATTTGATAGGTAGAAAGTGGCATTTTACTCCAGTTTTCCCTTATATTTTTATTTAAGAATTTAATATTTATTTTAAATTTCAGAATCTAATTTATTTTCCACGGAGGCTAAAATGAGACTTAGCTTCCCCTCAGAATCTTTGACATGGGTAGCCCATTGGTCTAGCATTCTGGTCTTCCTGGGCAAAGCTTAGTCACCTCCACCTCATCACCTCAGAGACAGAGGCCATGATCAGCAGCATTCTAAGCAGTAGGCTGCTCTCTCTGGAACACACCTACTACTCTTGTAGTGGCAGAGGCAGCTCAAGTGGAGCCACCAGAAAACCAGCCCGTGCTACTCTCTATCTCCCCATAATTGGCCAGACAGGCCAAAAGCACTGGGTTAAGGCTTAAGAATTCCACAGAAACTCCAGCTGTTCTTAATAATACTTTCCTCAATTCTTCCTGATATCTGTGATATAGTTCAATTAAGTTTATTGTCAGAGTTGCTTAGTACTTGTAAGACAAACTATGAATCTGTGTATATATGTGTCTAAATTACATGTGTTCTTACCCTTAATAATTAAGCTACCACCAGATATGTCTATGTTTATATGTGTATAAAGCACACAGGCTCTTACTCTCATTATTTATTTTTCCCACATAATGTGAAAGGATACAGGCATTTCACTGCTATCAGTTCAAAATACTAATAGCACTAAAATTACTCCAATACATGGAAAACTGACCAATCTGCCCTTAACATAGAGAAGGAGAGAGGTTGAACACACAAGTCCTGTGATTCCTAGAATTATAGAAAAAACTTAAAGTAACTTGAATTGTATGTCTTTTATAAAATTGTCTGTAACATGGAAGGCTCACACAAGGAAAAATGATAGCAAGTTTTATATATCTTATGTTGCTTATATAGGATGAATCACCAAGATTGCTGGACTCAAAGATCCAATGTTGAAGATCCTAAGCCCAAAAGCTAGTGGAGTGCCCTTGTCCCTTACACTGATCCACTCCTGAACACATGTAGCTCCAAGCTATTTTCCCAACCTTCATGATCTTCCAGAGGCATAAAAGTTGGAATAGGAGAAAGGTGATGAGATATTTAGTTTATTAGTAATAGTCCATAAATGTAACACTGATATACAAAAGGCAGAAGTAGCCTTTAAAAAAAAAAAAGGCCTCGGCTATCTTCTTATGGTTCTAATAGCTTCTTTAGTGGGTTTCTCTAAAGACGGCACTCTTGGACAGGACAATCAATAACTCACTCAGTCCTAAGCCAATAGACCTTTACCAGCAACTAACTTCTCCACTGCCTTTGGTTAAGCTTTCCTGTTCTAACTTCAAAACTTCCCATTTCTATTATAAGATTACATATATTCCTGAAGTCTGCACAAGGATAGCAATACATTCTCTGCTTTGCGTCATTTCTTTTCTTACAACACAAACACACATGAACAGTCTTCAAATGAACAACAAACTTGTCATTCATTTACATTTTGAACACTGGTATTAGTTCAGTAACATACCTGAAATATATTGAGTAAAGTATGCCTGGTAAAAGAATAATGAATAGAAAACAAGACGGTAGTATATCTCCTCAATCCATTCAAATATTGTACAAAAGATACCTACATCAAAGCTTTGTAAGTACCAAACTGCTTTAACTGATTATACTTCAAAGATTTATTTTAAATAATTCTTCAACACACTCTCTGTAATAAAAATATATACATGGCATTGATCACAACATTAATCGACAAAGTTAATTCAGTGAAAAGCCAACAAGTTACACAAAGCAGCAATACGATGTGACAGTATGACTGTGTTCACAAATAACCAAAACATTCAAGCCAAAACAAACCTACTAAACTTTGGAAAGAAGGTTACCTGGATTTCTAAAGTCATTCTTAATCTTAACTAGAGAAAGCAATCATACAGTAGATAATATGATTAAATACTGATGTATTACAAGAGTTTAAAAAATACAATGAAGATAGATGATGAGAGAGAGAGAGAAAGAGAGAGAGAATTTTTTTAAAGCTGCATTACCTACCAAGTGCTTCCAACAGTCCCTAGTCCTTTAGGAGACAGCATTTGAATGAACCGACTACATGCATCCCAGAGACTCAACCCACATTTCCTGATTTCTATGACAAGGATTGTCATTAACCAACCAAGATCACTAGGAATGCAGTACCAGTGTGGCCACACTTCAACAAACCTTTCATCTACTTGAGCAAAACAAAAACATTGTGAAACTGGTATGGCAAGTCATACAACTTAGCACTATGATACATTAGTTTCAGATGAGACCGCCTGACTAATCAGCGTACCTGAGACTCACACAGGAAAAATGAACACATGTAACTCACATGAACTTGGAAAAGCAAGAACTAATCAATTCAAATCATTTTTAATAGAATAACTTCATGCAGTATAAGTTATATAAGCTATACAATGAATAAAATGCTATAGATTATATGTAATTGCTATATTTTGATGCAAAAAAAGACCTTGAATTTTCAGTTATAAAGGTCTTTATTAACTTCCTCTACAAGACAATTTTAAGTTTGTGACATTCCTTGATACAATTTTTCTTACTCTCTCCATGCCTCCTTTGTAGATTTGTAGATATCATTTGTAAACTTGATTTCTTGAATAAAGATCTTTACCATCTTAAATTCCTTAAAAAAATTCCATAAATAAAATTCTAAATAAAACAAGTGGTTTCTAGAATACTGCACTTGTCCTTATAGGAAAACTTTATCAATTATCACTAACTAAACAAGCAATTAAGGCTCACTTGTAAAAGCAGGGATGGGGCAAACAGCAATATTCAAAATCATGCATGTAACTATTAATCTCTATCTATAAAGAAGAATATGCTGTTCACATTCAATGTTTTTATTCTAAAACATACCTTTTATTTGTATTTGATATCAAACTAGATACCCTACCAATATAATTAAAATTAAAAAGAGAAAAAAATAGTAGGGTTGACAATATCAACTTTGACAAAGATTTAGAACAGTCTGAACCGCCATACACTTTTACAATGCAAACAATCAAAAAACAGATTGGTAGTACCTATGAAAGCTCAACATGCATTATTCCCAAGGTCCAGCAATTTTAATCTTGGGTACACATCTAAGAAAAGTGAGCACTAAAAAAGTACATTCAACTGAAAACAAGTATAAGAATTTTCACAGCATCTTTATTCATACTAGTCCAAACTGGAAATGACCCAATTGTCTGTCAACCAGATTAATAAACAAATGTAATATATTCATACCATGGGATACTTCACAGCAACAAAAAAAGAAGAATCTAACTCCATAAACTACAATATAGATGGATCTCACAGATATAATGCCAGGCAAAAAAAGCCTGACACAAAATAATACATTCTATATGATTCAATTTCTACAAAGTTCAAGAATAGGCCAAATTAATCAATGGGGGACAGTGAGATCAGAATAGTGGTTATCTTTGGGGGGGTCATTAATGGGAAGGGGCACACAAGACAGTCTTCTAGGGGGCTGAGACTTTTCTATGTATTGATGTGGGTATTTACAATGGTGTATACATATTTACATACATACAAACGCTCATCTGAGTCAAATTCCATCATACTTGCTTCCTGAGCTCCAAAAAGTTATTTAAGCTCTATAGACCTGACTTGTTTCCTCCACAGGATGAGGATAACACTTTTGATACAGGGATAGTATTAATATTGTGAAACATTCAAAAAATAATAATTTATATTATTACCTGGTTTCTTATCTGCATCAAACATGGTGAAAAGCTTTATGAATGCCAATAAATAGCAAAAAGCAATACTGACAGTCATAGAAAAAAAATCAAACACAAGAAATAAAATTTGGAGAAGCCTGTGCCATATAGTATAAAAGCAAAAAAGCTGAACACAAAATTCATGTGTTGTCACAAGACAAGGATAAATTATATTATGTGGTATTAAAAGGCATAAATGTATACAATACACCTCTAATTTTGTTAACCTCAATTTTCTGGAAAAGGCAGTCATGCAAAGCAGTAAGATAAGAAATTAAGACAGTAATTTTTCTCTCCTAAATAAAAACTTTCAATCAGCTAATATTTTTTAAAGCCTCTCATACTGTTTCTACTTAAAAACAGCACAGGGAATGGTTCTAACACTAAGGATTTCTTCACATCCTGAATTGCCCATAGCAGTACAACTTTTAATCATATGCATAAAAGCAAACTCCATGTTTAAATTACAATTTTAGCACAGGTATTATATTTTAATATGTTATTCCCTGGCTTTCTCTTACAATAAATGCTCAAAAGTAAAATTATGACAAATTATTTCTGTCTATAGAAATAACAACAAGTGTTGGAGAGGCTGTGGAAAAAAGGGGACCCTAGTACACTGTTGGTGGGACTGCAGACTGGTACAACCACTGTGGAAAACAGTATGGAACTTCCTCAGAAAACTAAAAATGGATCCGCCTTTTGACCCAGTAATTCCACTGCTGGGGCTATATCCTAAGAACCCGGAAACAACAATCCAAAGGAACCTATGCACTCCAATGTTCATAGCAACACCATTTACAATAGCTAAGTGCTGGAAGCAACCTAGGTGCCCATCAGTAAACGGATGGATCAAAAAACTATGGTCCATTTATACAATGGAATTCTATGCAGCAGAAAGAAAGGAGCTCCTACCCTTTGCAACAGCATGGATGGAGCTGGAAAGCATTATGCTAAGCAAAGTAAGCCAGGCAGTGAAAAACAAATACCATATGATCTCACCTCTAACAGGAACCTAAACAACAAAACAAAGAAACAAGCAAAATATAGTCAAAGACACTGAAACAGAGGATAGGCTGACAGTGACCAAAGGGGAGAGGGGAGGGAGTTTCAGGGGAGAATGGGAAGGGTTTACAGGAACAAATATAAAGGACACATGGACAAAAACTGGGGACAGTGGGGGGGATGGAAGGGAAGTGAGGAGGGATGGGTGGGTGGACTGGAATGGGAGTAGAAGACAGAAAACTGTACTTGAACAATGATTAAAATAAAATTAAAAAAAAAAAGAAATAACATAAAGCTTTTTTACTAAAACAAAAATAAATCTAACTTTTACTGACCTATGTAATGCCAGAATGCTAAATTAAAGTAAAAATCTTAAAATAACCTTAGTAATCACAAAAGATCATTTCAATTTCTGAATTTTTGCTATAGCTTATATGGGTTTTTGAATTTATTCTAATTCACAATTCTAGTTTACTCAAATATAAAATGTTACTAAGAACTTTAAACTAATTTGAAAAATTAGCACAACTGTATAAGCTGTATGTAGAGATGTTTTCCTTTTTAATAGTTACAGGTATCTTCAGTTCACTAAAAAATTTATAGCTAAAAGTTACTGAGATATTTCTTCCTTAAACTAAAATGCCTAAAATTACTGTTGTGTATTATTTTGTGTCAATTTTTTAAAGCATAAGACTTTGATGTTATTTTTATGTCTACATTTTTTTTCTGGTATTAAACTGCATACTACCAGAGAAACCAAAGTAAAAATCAGACTTTAAATTTATTTTAAGCTAAGTTTTAGCTTTAAATGCTTACATTAATTTTCTAAAGAAAAGTCTCATATTCAGTGAGGCAGCAATCAAATATATTATTTAAAAAATCATTAAGACATTATGGACCCAGCAAAAGCAGTATGAAACACTGTGTTTTTACACACAAATTACAGTTTTAAACAATAACTCATGCCTTACAGCATGACATGAACAGAGATACTGGTAAGTTAGAATGCAATGTCCCCTGAAGGTCAATAGGACTCACTTTTATATTCATGTTACATGAATCCCTTTATTAAGGTTTCAAAAAACAATACTTATGGAAAGCTGTCACTATATGATGATGGAAGCCATTTTAAAAATGTATAAATCAACTATTTTACTAAAAGCACAAGTACATTATAAACAATAATTAGCATTAGAAGGGGTTGGGAATTAAGCTGACACAACTGCTTGTAGCTAAAACTGGACAAATATTCCAATTTTTTTCAATATGTAAGAATTAAAAAAAAAAACGTCAATTTTTTCAGTTACAAAACACAACTACATTTGTGTTTGAGCAAAGAATATCTGTGCCAAGTTTAGCCTACTGTGAATTAAAATAGCTTGATTTGTAAGCAGGTTTAAAACTATGCTTAATAAGTAAAAGAAAACCGCCTACTCACAATATATTACAATATGATCCTGAATCTATTTCAAGAATGCTGGTCTGACTAAAACTTCTTCCCAACTTATTCTTAATTCTTGATATAAAAATGAATCTTTTTTTGTAAAAGTTGACAGAAAATTCTACCAAATTCCGTTTGACTATGTTAGTCATAAGTTCTGTTGTCACTACTGTTTTAAAGAGGGGCAAGGGGAGCATTTGTGTCTGTGTGCATTTTTTAACGAAACCTTATAGTGAGTGTTAACGTATATGATATACAATAAATTTAAATAGATTTTAACAGCAAATTTTGATGCTTGTATCAATTTTTTTTTTCATTTTAAATAACTCACAGTGACCAATGCTTGCTCTGGTGTTCTGAATACTCTAAGTCTACTTAGTCCTTAAAGATCAAACTCCAAGGGTCCATAGTTCAGAGAAACACATGCTTTACAAAACCCGGAATGTGGCTCCTCAATACACACTGGAGTGAAAAGCACTGAAATTCTCACATTTTGGAAACGGGGCATCAATCATGTTTATTCACAGAATCCAGTGCCTACATTTTACAATTATTGCCACAAGTCACCAGAGCAGGCCTGAAAGGTAAATATTATCACCTTCATCTTACAAAGAAACAAAGTAAAATTAAATGAACTTGCCTAGGTTCTCACTGATAGTGGCAAAGCACTAATTAAAACCTAAGGTTTTGTATCCAAATTCCACTTTCTTTACGTTCTAGTTTTATCCATGTCAATATGTGATTGCAGCATTTACCTAAGAGCTGACGAGACTAGTCTTCTCCAACTGTTTGCAGGACTTGTTCAAAGATTAGAATGAATTAAAAGACTGAAAACCAAGTTAAATGAAGTGAGGAACAAATAATTAGAAACATTCACTATCACAACCATGGCTATCTCGGGGTACTGGTGACGCACCGGTCCCAGACCTGCATCAGCTCTGCCCTGCATTTGTCCTCCGTACTGGGCTGAGAGGCGAGGCTTCTTGCTCAGTAACAGCAATCCTTTCCTTTTTCCAAAAACACAGAATAACATGCTCAGTAAAGATCTTATTTACACATGATTAGACAATGTGGATATCCATGTGCAGTAAAAAGTTTACATGTAGCCCTGGCTGGTGTTGCTCAGTGGGTTGAGCACCAGCCTGCAAACTGAAAGGTCGCCAATTCGATTCCCAGTCAGGGTACATGGTGGGGTTGCAGCCCAGGTCCCCAGCTGCGGGGATGTGAGAGGCAACGGATCAATGTTTCTCTCCCTTTCTTTCTCCTTCCCTTCCCCTTTCTCTAAAATAAATAAAATCTTTAAAAAAAAGTTTACACAAAATTTCACAGCACCTTTCTTAAAGGGTTTGCAATTCACCAGTGTGCTAAGCCATGGTAGGTTTGAGAACCATGGGTGTAGGCAACTGTGGGACACAGCCAACAACGTCAGTTCATTGGTGGAGACCATCACCCGCATTTGTCAATTCATCAGTCCTGAAAGCCACCTAGACCCTTCCATCGGCCTGCTAAAGCCAAGGTTCCACCCCTGGCCATTTCACAACATACCCCTGCCGGACCAATATGGCATTCCTACTTTCCAAAAGTAGGTAATGCTGGTCAGTTATACCGTCGTGCAGTAAATGCTTTGCACATAAACATGCTTATTAATTGTGAATTTCACATCTTCCTTCCTTTCACCATTTCCTCTAATTTGTAGTAATCTCTTTTTTTGATTTTGTTGCTACTACCCTAACCCAGGTCTTTACTGTTGAATAACCTTTTCACTAACTAATCTCTTGTCTATACAATCCATTCTATGCAAACTAATCTTTTAAGATAGATTTTATCATGTCAGACTCTGCTCAGACTCTTTCAGTGGCTCTATACTGTAAGTGGATCAATTTTTAATGCTTCTGGCTAACTTTTAAGCCTGAATTTGTATCCTCCCTATTTATTTATCAACTTTATTTCCTATTCAGAGGGACACCAAAACCCAAACCAGGCTTCTAATTAAACAAACAAATCAGATCAAGTCAACCCTCCTGCTTCCTAACTCTGCATTTGTCAGCTTGATCTGATGGTGTAAACACATGTCATTACCACTTTAAAGACATTAGTTCCCATTGCTTCCACAACTAAGATCAAACTCTTTTAACAAGCCATTCAAAATTCTCCATGATCTGGCTCCAAACTATCTTTGCTGTCTTCTTACTACAAGCCACATGCATCCTGTGCTCTGACAGCAAGCTCTCTGCCTTCCTAGCAGAGATCACCCTGGCCTTCCCTGTATCTACTTATGTCCTAGTTTTCACCTTGGATCCATATCCCCATTATCTCTACCTATTAGCATACTTCCAATCTTTCAGGGTTCTGCTCCTACTTCAAGATTCTTCCTTGACCTCCTCACATTTGAGACTTGCCATATTTTGCTGTGTATAATGCTCACCCACAGTTTTGTGCACATTATACACGGGATTATCATGCCCATGTATAATGGGCATCCTCATTTTTCCTTCAAAAGTTTGGGCAAGAAAGTGCACATTATATGTGGCAAAATATGGTAGACCTCGCTAGTCTGTGTTTCCACAAAACTTTCTTCATTCTGCTTCTCAGACTCTGTTCTGTACGTTAGCTCTATTAGTCCATACAGCTTACTTTCACTTTTAGAACATGAACCTCTTTAAGGGCAGGGGGTTCTAACTTGACCTTTAAGTTACCTTAATAGTAATAACCTGTAGTACAGTACCTTCCTTGAAATACCCATTATAACAAATGCCAATAAATGAACTGCGTCTGCATCCTTGGCAAAAGCCATGAAATATTGTATCTGGTAGATGTGATAAGAAATAAAGCATAGGCAAAAAAAAAAAAGACAAAATTCATAAAGTAAAAACTAAAAAATGGAGAGTGCTGACAGCACTTATATATTCATTCTTCTCCAGTCAGATCAGTTACTCCTACCTACAGAAATCATGACCATCTTCTCTGTCAACCTGAACATGTTCTATTTATCCCTGTTTCCACGAGCTCTGCTTGCAATGCCCCCCATACCTGCTAACCCTTTCTTCACAACCACAATAAGCTTTTTCTGGAATGATGTAAACACATTCACATTCAGACTACAATGTCTATTCTCTAGAAAGAAGAGTTAAGTCTGTCCCTTTCAACCATGTCGAGCCAATTGTACCAATAAATGACAACTGAAACAGCTGAACAGATTTTACACTCAGTTTCAAAGGCTTGTTGTTAATTGTGAAACATATATAACATAAAATTCATCATTTCAAGCATTTTTACATGTCCAGTTCAGTAGTGTTAAGTATATTCACAGTGCTGTAAACCCAATCTACAGAACCCCCCGCCTTTTTAAAAGATTTTATTTATTTACTTTTAGAGGGAGGGAGAAAGAGAGGGAGAGAAAAATCAATGTGTGGTTGCCTCTTGTGCGCCTCCAACTGGGGACCCAGTCTACAACCCAGGCAGGGGTCCTGACTCAGAATCAAACCGGTGACTCTTTGCTTTGCAGTCCAGTGCTCAATCCACTGAGCTACACCAGCCAGGGCTTACACAACTCTTTTTGCTTTGCAAAACTGAAATGCCATATCCATTAAACAACTCCATTCCCCCCTCCTCATTATTCCCTGCCACTGGAAACCACCATGCTACTTTCTGCCTCTATAAATTTAACTACTCTAGGTTCCTCACATGAGTGTAATCACACAGTGTTTCATGTTGTAGCATGTTAGAATTTCCTTCCTTTTTAAGGCTGAATATTACATTGTATGTATAGACCACATTTTTAACCTATTCATCTATCAGTAGACAACGAGTTGCTTCCACATTTGGCTGCTACGAGCAACGCTGCTATGAGGTTCATCATGAGTGTACCATCGAAGGGCTTGTTTTGAGATGACTCAAACGTCTTTCTGGAGGGGGCTGTGTGGAGGGAGGTCAAGGGTACAAAGGGCAAGAAAGTCATCTGAAACTGAGAGACAAGTGTCCCTTACCAGTATTGATGGAGACAGGTTTATAGGTGTAAAGATGCCACGGACCAGGAGCTACTCACAAAACAAACCACTGCTTAGTGCCAACATAAACTCACTCATATTTTTTAACACCTGGTTGGGACCGAATATTGACAACTTTAAGAATGACCAGGTACACACACATACACACACATTGGCACACCAGCGCTGCTGAGAAGAATCACTAATCACTCTCAGATAATTATATCCCTGCTACTGCTCGACCTAGAATATATTAGTCAAGGTGTCCTTGAGAAAAGCAGCCCTCTTAGCAAAGGCACATGTGATGTTCAATCTGGGGCTCATTTTCCATCAAGAAACAGTAGTTTCTTTCTTCTTCCATCGCCCTCGCTTCTCCCACTAACTTGAACACAGCTCTTATTCTTGCCCCCAGACCTATCTCTAGGATGGACAAGAAGAATTCATTCTAGAGACAGGAAAGTTTCTACTTAGAATGAGAATTTGTGAATGACTGCTCACAAAGCTGAACCAGGATCACTCACCATCAATAGCTGTCACGGTCTGCCTCCCAAACATCTAGAAGAGTGAGATGGTGAGAGGTTAATTCCTGCCAACATGTCCCTCCTGGTGTCCCTTGTCTGGTCAAGGAAAGCATGGGAGAAAGGGGTCTGACAAAAAGATTCTGGATTCAACTTTGAAAGAAAAGGTCTCTCTGGATAGGTGCAGAGTATACTAAGAGCACAAATTCTAGGGGCAGACCACTGAGATCTGAGTTGTGGCTCTCCACACACTAGGTGTGGGACAATCTGCAAAATAGGGGTAATATCATACTTACTTCAGAGTGTTGCTATCAGGTTTCAAGTAAATGAGTTAATATTAATGAAGCACTTAGAACCATGCTTGTCCCATGGCAAGCACTATACAAGTGTCTGTAAAACATACAAACAGGTAGTTTAAGTTCTACAAAAAATAACCAATCCTGCAAAGGCACAATGAAATCCTGGTACCTCAACCAACTTCTAAATGTGTATTCTTCAATATCCACATGCATAACCACAAATTAAAGTATCCATAAATAAAGTCAGTGAAATTGTACTGCAATGATGCATGCCCAGAAAAAAAGTACCTTCATTGATTTAATTACTAACAGGTATTTTAACAAATATAAGAAAACATATTACTCAGAAGTGTTTCTATTTGGTACTAAAATTTATTGCTTGGTAGCTTCATATTTGTTTATATTCTTTTAATTAGTGAATTCTAATTTCTGGTGCAGCAGAGAATGGGGAATAGGTACACAACTGTCTGCAACACTGGCAGAGACATATAGAAGGGACAAAAGGAAGACCATCGGCCAAATTTTCCAATGCTCAAATGTACTTCATTTAATTATACATGTTCAGTAGCATGTTGACTTCTCAATGCATTTGGTGCAGAAGTTACGTTTCTATTATACAAAATTCACTATGGATCTCATTCTCTTCTATGGCAGTAACTTCCAAAGTACAACTGATTTAAAAAGCGCCTGAAGTTCCTTTTTCTTACAAAAAAAAATTTGTTTTTTTGGAATGATGCTACTAGTATTTGAAGTAAGTTTTGTATTACCTTAACTGTTACAGTTACCTACTACTTCACATGAAACAATCACATAAGTAGTTATTCAACTCACCAAATTTTTCTAAATGATGTATGTTTTTTTACAAATAATGACTTTTAAATTAAGTTCTTTACAGTTTTAAAATTCAAAATATCTGGATTTTTAAAAAATTAACCACATTAATGGAATCATATCAGGATTTTGGAAATCAACGTAATAATAATAGACAAAACAGAACAAAAACTCTCAAACAGTCCCTTGGGGCTTATAGAAAAATCAGTGTTCTTAATAATTAGCTTTTGTAAGTCAATTTTTAAAATATACTTTTCAGAAAATTTGAAATAATTCTATATTATCTCCTTTAAAATTTGTAGCTTTAAGATTTTTTAACATTACAACATTTATTACTTTTAGTGAAGTGTAGTTGACATATAATATTTAATTAGTTTCAGATGTCCAACATAGTGATTCAGTGTTTATGTACCTTATAATATGATCACCACACTGAGTCTAGTAACCATCTATCACCATCCAAAGTAATTATACCATATTGTTGACTATTTTCCCTATGCTATACATTAAATTCCCATGGCTTATTTATTTTTATAACTGGAAGTTTGTGCCTCTTAGTCTCATTTACCTTTTTCATCCCATGCCCCCCGCTCCCCTCCCCTTCCCTAACTTGAAAATACTGTTTTGTGTTCTTCCTAATGTTTATACCAATCCAAATAAAATTACTTTCATGTTCAGACACTTTTATGATTAATACTGCATTATCATTACTTTGGAGGAAACTCAAATAAATTAGCTCCTATGATTTATATCTACAAATGCATTTTTCATTTGATCATCCTAATACTAAGCCAATGTGAATGCCACAGATTCTCATGTGCTGAATTACTGCCAAGCTTCTAACATTCTGGAATGCATTAGATACTGCAGGTGTGCCAGAACACACATTCTAGTACTAATACAATATTATTTCATTCTGCTTGTTTTTTAAAAAAAAAATATGGATTTCTCTGTAATGCACAACTTACATAAACACACATACATACCACAGTTAAAAATCTCTTCTGAAATATTTTTTAGCTAAGCAGCAAAATTTACTTAATGTAGATTCCTTACATAACAGATTTGCTATTTAACACATACAAAATATAAGTAATGTCACTGAATAAAGTACATGAAGATAGTATTTCAGAAATAACAGCCTATAAGCCAATAACCATTAACTTATATTCTATTTCACTAAAGGCACTAAGCAGAAAAAATAAATATTTAATATCCTCCTATGGTCAATAAATTTGAATTACTTCAGCATTCACTGCAAATACATTTAAATGTATTAAAGAAAATGCCTATACTTATAACCCAATAAGTTAGTAAACAATTTTCAAGGGACAAAATCACTAGTAGAATTGAAGTTCATTCAATGCTTCCGATAAACTATTCCTTTAAAATTTATTTTTCTGTAAAAGAAATCGGTGCAAAATTTCTACTTATGCCCTTTCTGGTCCTTAAGTTTCATTCTGCCATATAAGACATCCTTCCTAGAATGTCAAAAGTGGTTAAACAATGGATGAATCTTTCCGTACTATTACCATCTCAAAGGTGATGCGAAAATTGAAGTGATCCACGATGATTTATACTGGCATGGTTAAAATGAATGACCAATGTAAACTTCTGAGGACAAAAGACCCGTATCTTCACTTTCATTATGAATGAGCCATATTTGAACCTTTCATTCTAATTCAGAATTAAGAAAAAGTGACAGAGAAGACATTCAACATGAGTTCCACAAGACCAAATAATCTTCCTCAAAAAACATGCTTTAAAAATTAATTTTAGGTTGACTGTTTGTGACCTGTAACACTCTCTCATATGAAAAGTATTACAAATCATTATTAGGTTGCCTCAGACCAGCAACAAAAGCCTTTTAAATCCATATATTCTATTTGTATAGTACTATAGCAGCAATTTCATCTTTTTCATTTCATAGTACACATAAACTAACTACTAAAATTCCGCAGCCCATGAAAAAAGATATTTTTGGCAGATCTGACAAAAAATTAGGTATAATTTTGATTGGTTTACAAAAAAAATAGTAATTAGCTATCCTTTTTGCACCAAAGTGACTTTTTAAAAAAAGACTTTATGTATTTATTTTTAGAAAGAGGGCAAGGGAGAGGGAAACATTGATGTGAAAGAAAAGCATCAATTGGTTGCCTCTTGCACTTGCCCTGACCTGAGGCCAAGCTGCCAGGCATGTGTTCTCACCAGAAATTGAACTGGCAACCTTTCGCTTTGAGGGACAATGCTCAACCCAGTGAGCCATACTGGTAAGGGCCCAAAGTGACTTTTTAAAAAATCAGGTGCCTATACTTGTATATAAGGATTTCTGGTACCAAAAATTAACCAATCAGACATAACCTTTCTATGCAACATGACCAATAAGATACAACTCTATTATATGACTTATACACTTATGGTTCAAGACAGGGCATTCATACCACACAGCTATTATTGTGTTGGCTGTCGTCATTTTTAAGTTGACAATCTAAGGGAAAAGAGGTCAGCGCCCCTGACTATACAGTCAGGTTTGCATGTTTTAAAAATCCCTTTGGCACACTGGTTGAAAATCTCTGTGCCAGAGTACAGTATTTACAATTCTGTAAAAGCTAACCAGCATCAGTGAAACCATATCACCGAGAAAACGAAGAATCCCCATGACACGTAACAGGAACTCACCCTACCTCCACCTTGTCACAGAGGGATCGAGAGTATGTCCCCACCCCCTTTCCTGGACAGTAAGAGACTATCATGTCTCCCACTGAGTGGGGCAGGGTTCCCAGGGGGCCAGTGGGAAGGCAGTCGGGGACGTAGGAAATGTTCTAGGAAAGATGATAGGGGAGGAAAAGTGGGGAAGGTGTGAGAGTGGATGAAGACCAGGACGAGACTAAAAGTTTGAGGGCAGGTTCTGAGCTTGAGAGAAGACAGCCCTGGGTAAGGAACAGTGAGTGCCAGTAGAGCTAACCAGTGGGCCATTCTCAACCGAGGGATAGCCTACAGTTTTTCAATTCCTCTCACCTGCTCCCTCTGCCCAGAATTTCACTCCTCCTCAGGCTGGCTACAAAGCAGAACATTACCTCTCTTATGTTTCCATTAACAACAAACCCTCTAGATGTCTGAGGAGTTTTACTACTAATAACAACAGCGGAGAGTTAATGGGCCCTCTTATGCATTGATTAATGGTGATTCTTTTATGGAGAAAATGCAAGTCTTTGAAACAAATCAAAATTATATAAATCAAGGCCTTTCATTAACAAAAGTTCAACCATTCAAAAGACAAGACATAGTTCTAAATAGCACTATAAACACTTTAACTGTCTCAAAAAGACAGTTAATTTATTTAATGTAAAATGTGTCTCAAGCGGAGGAGTTAATGTTAACATACGCTTTTCAACTGCTGATGACAAAGCTGTAGTTTTATAGTAAATTATAGTGGCATGATAATATAAAAGTAGTTTACTCTCCAAGTTCCCCAATCACACCTGGAAATATTTAAGCCTGTCATGCCATGCATGTTAATAGTTAGGAAGCAGGGACTGTAGATTAACCACATCTGAAAAGTTAAATTATCATTTCATACAACTCTAAAGGATCACAAATAACGCAATATGGCTACTACCCCAGGGGTAAAAAGGCAATGTGTGACATATGGAAATGCTGGGATAATAATCACTCCAAAGACCTTCACAGGCAGATCTTTCGAAGAATTTGTAAACATGCCATGCATAGTTTATAAATTTTTCCTCTGCTCAGAAGTTGTCTTCAAATTTAGAAATTAAATTTTCAGCTAGATAAAATTTCAAAGCACTTTTTAAAGAATCACACTTAGTGTAATTTTCCCCCCAGAGGACGAATGGCATATGCACCAACTACTGCTCCAACGTGTGTGTACTATCTTCTCTTTTTCTGGGGGCATGGGTGGGGGGGGTGCTACAAAAGTCATTCAGCACAAAAACAATTAACAGCAGCAGTGTGATGGCAACTAAACCGTGAATACATATAATATCAGGACCCATTCCATGTACCTTGGAAAAATGTTACTAAAATTAATTCCTCAAAATTTAGATTTGTGTCAGCTGTAAACTCTGAAATGCAGCACAAACATTAACTCTGTTTCACAAAGAATTTTAATGCCAACTTTCTTTGCCTAGTGTTTTCTCCAAGTAGTATGTGTGTGTGTGTGTGTGTGTGTGTGTATATATATTATTTTTTTTTACTATTATTATTCAAGAATTGAAAGAGATCTATTCAAACACCCTCAAAATTTTTTAACTGAGGCAGTAAGAATCCAGGTGACCTGCCTAAGTTCAAACAGTGCCAAAGGGTAGAGCAAAAGGTGACTTCAAGTTCATGTGGACAGCTGGCAGAGCTGAGGATAGAGAGCAGTTAGACCCAGGCCCCACACTCACTGTCTTCTCCCCACACAAACTGCAACTCTCCATTCCCATGATTCACACCCTAACACAAAGAACTACAGTGCTGGCTGTGCTATGAAACACTTGTTGCCTGTACTGAGGAGAATCCGAATCTAGGGTCACACACACACACACACACACACACACACACACACACTACTCTAATCACGAAATAATTGACTTAACTGTGTTCACAAACAAAACTTATGTGGTTTCTTATGACATTCTGAAATGTACAGAAATCTACACAAGGCCACCTTTGTTTAATAATAAAACGTTTAATAGAACATTTTTACCTACATCTCCTTCAAAGCTTCAAAGACCCTGCTTTTCTGGCCCTCGCTCTCCCCAGGCCACTACACCTGCCATTCTGACTTGGTGGATGGCTTTGAAATAACTGTGTACAGCCACTGGGCCTCGGTAGCCAAGTGCTTGCTAAACAGTCATTATTTCTCCTAACATCCCTATTTACAGAGATAAGGAAACAGACTCAGATTAAGGTTTGTGTCTGCACTGAGCACAGTATATTTACACTGCTAACGCTTAAAATTCTGATTATTGTTGAAATCACTATCCATCCAAACATGAGCTGCCTTTTTCCTTTAAAAAACTAAACAGTATCATAAGAAATTTTTTCTACAAAGTAGGAAACTTTGTTTATCATACATATCTATGTTAAAGGGGCCTACTGAACTAGAAGCTATAAGCGGGCAGCTTCTGGATCTTCATCATTCACACAGGTTGCCAGCCCAGTGCCCAGATCACCATAAGAACTCAACAAATACTGTGGAAGGGCAAGAAGTGGGAAGGAGTGAAAGCTATAGAACCAGAACTGGGTGAGCAAGTCTGTCCGTCTCTGTACTCAAGCTGTTAGGTTAATATAATTCCTATGTATATCTGTCCACTGTATTCCCAAATCTTTTATTACAATGGAATTGTTAAGTTAAATTGGCTGACAGGTTA
This sequence comes from Tonatia bakeri, assembly GCA_004024845.1. Lineage (NCBI taxonomy): Eukaryota > Metazoa > Chordata > Mammalia > Chiroptera > Phyllostomidae > Tonatia > Tonatia bakeri. The sequence continues at coordinate 293,656 of PVIA01000912.1, forward strand.
ATGGACAGCTTAATTGTGATTTTTCAACTATACAAGCAGGTGATTTTAATATTTGCCATACCATTCCTATAGAATATTCTGGCAGATTCACATTTCATGTGCCTAATTAAAATGGTCTTCTTTAATGTGAACAAAATTCAATTTCTTTTTGATCACCTTCATTCTACAGATAAAGGGACAAAGATAGTGGAATTTACTTCTTACATGTATAAATCCATATTGAATTCACATGCATTAACTTTTGTCTTAAAATTCATAAGATTATCTTGAGTTGTTGAAATCCTTCACTTATAAGAAATTGGGAGAGGGAGAGAGAATTTAACCCTGCTAAAGCAGGAGTCCAGAGTGTCTACTACGATGCCTCTGGGTGACCATCAAGCAGAAGCTCTATTGTGCCACGAAGGCAGCAACCATCGCTCCAGGATCATGACGCACACTTGCAGCCACATCTCTGGAAAGGCTATGTTTAGTGCTTCTACATGGTTGGTTCACACTAGGCAGTTCAACTTCTTAGGAAGAGAGTGTAAGAAGTTTCACTGAAGGAAACTATGAACAGCTGTAACCATTTCAGTATTTTCTTCCTTTTTTCACTTATTATTTTAAATGGGTATTTCCTGACTGTGCTAACTGCTGATAGAAAAAGCTAAAACAAAACAAAACAAAAACAAAAAACCCAAAAAACAGTTCCTACCCACTAGGAGTTTATAATCTACTTACTACAATCTATTAGGCAAGTACACAGAAGGCTATAATACTAAATGAGATTGAGTGCTCTAGAAAGAACAAGAAAAGCATTTTGTGGATTACTGAACCCAAGAAAAACTGTTAAGAAATTGCCCTTGACAAGCTTTCTTTCACAGGCAGAGATGTGGGAAAGGGCATTCTTTAAAGAGCAAACAGTTGAGCAGAAACTCCAGAACATGAGCTGGAATGCAGTATGGGTAAGGTGGTAAGGGAGAGACAAACAAGACAGGTACATTTGGGCATTACTATGGAGGACTGAAAAAGCTAAGGAGTTTGTACCTACTTGCAAATGCTGTGGGAAGAACAAAGCAACTCAGGGCCTTTAAAGAGTAGCCTGATTACCAGGCTTGAGCAAGTTTAATCTTACTTCAGTGTGGACAATAAACTGGACTCAGTTGACAAGGCAGGGAGCTGTCACAACAGCCCAGGCACAAAAAGCTGGGGGTCCGAGTATAGGTGGTGATGGAGGGAACGTGAAGGGCTGTCACGTGCACAGTGAGCCATGTAAAGGCAGGCTGCACAGAGTGTAGGCGACAAGCATATGTAGAAGGTAACAGAGAAGAGTCAAAATGACTGATGTGTTGAGCCTGGGTGAGTGACAGTGCCAATTAACAGAAACCAGGAAATTGGAGAAAAAACTGGTTTGGGTGGAGGGAAATGAGGAGTTTCACTTCAGTTGTGCTGCATGGAAGGTGTAAACAAGCTACCTGGAGAGGAATGTCAAGGAAGCAGTTTAGAGCGTAGAAGAAAAGTCAGTTAGGGTCATAAATTTGGGACCTATCTAAATAAAGCTGACTGGTAAAACCTTGGACTGGATAAGATAACTAATTAGAATAGCATAGAAGACAGGAAAAATATTTGAAAATGCCTACCTGGAGGGAATGAGGGTAAGGGTAGAAAAACTTGCAATGGATGCACAGTACTGATCAGACAGGAAAGAGCTAAACTCACGCTCAGCCCAACAGAAGTTAATCAGGAGTGCGTTATATGTGAGCATTACATTGGATGTAAAATAACGACTGAAGAGTAAAGTCCATACTTTAAAAATATGATGTCAAAAAAATCAAGCAAAAAAAAAAACAGCTGCAAAAAGAACTAAGGAGAGCATAATTATAGCTGCAAGTATGGCAGACTTTTAATAATAATAAAAGAATTCTAACAACAACTTTATGCCAGTATTTGCAAGCAATGAATAATATTCTAGAAAAATATTCATGATCAAAATAGCCTCAAGAAAAAACTAAATGCCTATCGTAATCATTAAAATAAATTTTTACCTCAGATCCCCTAACAGAATCAGCAAAACTGCGTGACCCCTATTACCAGAGGCAAAGTAGAAAAAATAGAAAACAATGATTACCGAAATAGGTACTGAAGGGAGACTTCTTTAACCTGATAAAGGGCATCAAGAGGCCCACTACACACTCTGGGTGGTCTCCAGCCATGACAACCCTCCTTCCCAAGTTTTAACATGAAAAGTGACGGCATGTGCAGTCAGGTCAGCATTCCATTAACCCTGAATTCTGTCCAACACTCAGTAACAACTTCATGCTACTTTTCAAATGGAAGAAATACACTCTCAATATCTCAAAATTTTCAAATATTACTGTTATGCATATATAATCTGTGAATCTAATTTTTATGACTTTTTCAACTCATATCCCATCTTGCAGTACTAATTTCCACAAATTTACTCTCTATAAAAGGGTTTTTAATTTATCCTAGAGCTGACTCCTCTACAAAATTCCTACAAGCCCTCTTAACCCATCCTCAATTCTAGCATGATGGAATTCAAGGGATTTATCCAAGATATTATTTTAATAACCTCAACTACATCCTCCTCCTCAGTATTAGTAGCTCTAATGAACAACTACTTATAATATACTGCTCTATGTCCAGACACTTCACTATTTTTAACAGAGCAATATGTAGCATTTATCTGCTCGGTGTGTACAGACATAGTGTTGTACAATGGCAAAACAATATGCTGTTCCCAGACTTTCCCGAAGAATGCCTCGCATATTAATGATCTTCTCAGCACTCTATCTATAAAGAAGCATCTTTATAGTAAACAACAGCTACTATGTTTAGTAGTATTATAACAGATCACTCAAATTGCCCTACACTTGAATATGTTCTCATACCTAATAATGAACTACTTTTGAGAGCTTCAAGTTTTCCTAATTTGAAGACATTAGGTTGTTAGATCCCAACAGTTAATGCAAACTAAAATTTTACTTAAAAATTTTTTTTAACAAATTAACTATAGCAATAAACTTAAAGCCACATCATAGTAACAGCCTGTTACCATTAAAGAAACATGTTTAGGGAAACCAAGCAACTCGCGCTTGAAGAAACCTAAGCCATCTCTTGTAGCGTAATGAACGCAAGAAACCTCAGGAATAGAAAAAACATGATACACCCATTTCAAAAATGAAAAAAAACAAAGGTTTAGACTCGAGAATTAAGTGATTTAACTGAAGACATAAATGTCTTTAAGTTGACTATGCCACACACTGTCCTTACCTTACAAAAGTCACCAACAATAAGAGTGGCCAACCTTGTTAACCTCCTTTACCTAAAACTCTAAGGTAATTATTACGGTCTGACCTACGCAACTGAAGTATACTTGACTACGTACCCTTGTACGCTGTCCTCTAATTGATTTCTGTGTGTTCTCAATAAGAGCTTTAGGTATGCCTTACAAACAAACTGACCCTTATGAACTATTAAACATGGTAAATAAAATTTAGCAATAGAACTACTTGAAAAACAGTTTCATTTTTAATCTCCTTAATTACATACAATTCCTGCCAAGACCTTAGCTCTGGATTCCATCATGTTGCTGTAATCAGCAAAAGAAGACCATTTCTCCTCTAGAAAAAGGAATCACTCTCTTTATTTGCACAATCTACCCTTTCCCAAGGGTATGACAAAGGTTTCAGTTGTAATTTCAAATCCATTATAGTGCATCACAAATAATATGAGAATGTGTCCTTTTCATTTTGTCTTAGTCGGGGCACGTTTTTTTTTAAAAAAATGACTTAGTTTTTTTGTGTGTAAAAATCATCACTATATAGCCATGTGATATTTTCAAATACTAAATCATACACCTGATTTAGTAACTATGTATTTTGACATTTTGATATGGCTATAAGTTATCTCAAAGAACAAAATTCATGTTTAACTACAAATCAGTTGGACGCCTGGCCTTCTCATACAGACTCTCTCAAAGGTAGTTGTAGGAGGAAACTCAGATGACCTGTACATTCTTCTGCCTGTGCATTTACAGTCAGTGGCACATACAATCCTCAAAAGATATGCTTTGTAAATATGTTGTCTAGCACAGAGTAACTGTATTTTATAATACAGGAATCTAGAATATATTTTAAAATGTGACACAGCCCTATTCCAATAGTTTAAGCACTGAGGACATCTGGCCTCCTCCATCTTTGGTAAATTTAACACTATGTTTCCAAACTCCAATTACAAAATTCCTTGACTGTGGTATCCACCAGAAAATACTGCAATCTCTTAGATAAAAACAATTAGAGTTTAATATTTAAAAAAAAAAAACAAGCATCTACTTAATGTTAAGAGAGTTTATGAAAAACAGGTTTGACTAACAGCAATCTTTAAAAGTAATATAACTTTACTTAAGAGTGGAAAAAGATCTTTATTCTTCATTTAGCACAGATTTTGAAAATAAAGTCGATAGTTTATTAATCTCATATACTTCAACAGTTCCAATATAACAAATTTACTTATGGGAAAAGTTAGGCTGATTATAGCCTACTGTAATTAAAGGTGTTTTGGCACAGATGTTGGTCCTCAAATGTTTGCTCTGTCAGCTGTCTCATCCACACTGACATCACAGTAACTAGCACACTGTCTGTAATATTTTAAAAGCGAATTCAATAAAATTAAGCTATTATATATTGGGAAATGAATACCAATCAAGACTATCAAATGTACTTGCATCTCCATTATAAGACGTCAACCAAACGTGTGGCCCACGTCCACGCTCAGTATGAAGAACACGCATTAAAATTCAAAGCCAAAGACAGACTGCACTGACCTAAGCTAATAAAAACACACAAACACCCACCTAAAGGGGAACAGATTCTGACCTTAAACAAACAAAGAGTTTTCCAGCCTGTCTTTCTCACACTAAGACAGGTATTTGTCCCTTCAGTTACTTGCTTTGACATTTGAGTCTCTACTTTGTAAAGGCAATATTCTAATCATTACAGACAGAAGAAAGAATAAAATGAAAAAGGAGAAAACCACTCTCATGAAACTTATATGCAAACAGATTTCCTGTCACATAGGAACTCCAAAATACAGACTGCCTGAAGCCATGGGCTGAGAAAGCGTCCAAGGGCATGTCAAAAATTCCACAGAGAAGCTATGAGTAATTAGAAATATCTATTATGGACATTATAAACAGTAAAATACAGACTGTGAACTTAAATTTGCCAGTCCCATTCTGAAGAATTTTTATCAAAGTGTGCTGACCTCTTCTGCGACTATGAGTGTGACTAAATGATTATATCTACTTCAGCAGAAACGGAGGAACACAATTATTTAAATGAAACTATTTTTACACAAGAGCTCAGCGTTTGCACACTTCTCTGACTAAAAACACAATTACAATAATCATTTTTACCTGCCTTCTTAGAATTTAGGAAAATTGTGGAGATTGTTTTATAGCCATTGTCTCTCTTTTTAAAAGTTGATCTCTTTTTCTCTCTCCATACATGTCCACGTAGCAAGCAAAACAAAAACAGTACAATAATCCCTCTTATATCAGCACAGTGCCCTAATAGCTGTGCTCCTAAAAAAAATAAAACAGAAATGCCACAGAAGTTATGTTCCAATGGTTAAAAATGTGAAAATGGGAAGACTAAAAACCAGAGATTTTCACATACCACACATTTCAATAGTAAAGGGGTGTTAAATAATTACAAATAAATAGCTTTGTTCCTAAAAGCAAGTGGTTCACAATGTCCTACTAATTAATCTTTTACAACAAGCTAAAGTCACTAAAAGCAAAATGGTTTCCCTGTTAGTTGACAATGAGACAAAATGATATAAAAATCAACAGTATATCCTAAGAATGAAAGATACGCAGAGACTAAAAGTAAAGGGATAAAAAAAATACTTCATGCAAATAAAAATGGAAAAAAAAGCTGGGGCAGCAATACTTATATCTGACAAAAAAGACTCTAAAACAAAGGTTATAGGTTTCCTGGAAAGGCCTTGGGCTCATGTTGTGTGTCCTCAGAGATGAGTGATGTAGAAGCTGGTGATGCCACTGTATTCCCAGACCAGGGGGCTGTGGTTTCACCCAAGAAGGTACCTCCAAGATGGCAACCCAAGTAAACACGGCTCACTTCCTCACATGACCACATCAAAATTACAACTAAACTATAGGACAACCATCACTCAGAACTGGCAGAAATTGAATTGAATGGAGGTCCTGCAACCACAGAAGTCAAGAAACCACACCAGTCCAGACTGGTAGAAGAGGCATAGACACAGAATGGGTTGGTCTCAAACTCACATGTGGAAGATAAAATGCAGGAATGATATCTCAGGAGTTACGGGTCCCAGCCCCACACCAAGCCTCCCCATCCCAGGGTTCCAGTGCCAGGAAGATAAGGCCCCATGGCTTCTGGCTGTAAAAACCAGTGGAGATTGAGTCAGTGGAAGAAACTACTAGATTTCCAGGCAGTTGCTCTTATAGGGTCCACACAAGGACTTACTCAGACTAACTTCCACTGAGCTTCAGCACCAGGGTAGTAGCTTAAAAGGCACGAGTAGCATACAGTGAAGGACTGAAGTGTCTGGCATCAGGGCAACAGTTGGGGGACAACTTTCTCCAGGACAGAACTACTAGCAGAGGCCACTGCTCCTCTTCTAAGCCTTCCCTCCACAGAGTCACCTAGGACAACGGGCACCTTATCTGAAACTTCATCAATCTGGCTGATGCTGTTTGTCCTTCCCCTGGTGATTCCACTGCCCCACCCAACTTCCAGCTGCCCCAGCGGTTAACTTGTCTTGGCACAGGTTTCTGATCTTCAAAAATCCTCTCAAACAAGCAGCAGCTGGCCTCAGCAAGCCCCAGTACCTTACTAAGTAACCCCAGGCTGGGTACTAGCAGCAGCTGGCCTTGGTTCACAACCTACTATGGCTAAGATACCTCCTAGCCCAGCACAAGAAGTAGCCAGCTGCAAATCACTTTATAGATTATGCCAAGTGGCCTCAGAGAGAACACAAGCAGGCATCAGAGCACTGCTGAAGTAAGCCCTGCTCTGTGGAGTGGGCCCCTCCACAGCTGATCCTCCACAGAGGACAGAGGTTGGTGGTCGGTGCTAACAGCCAGTCCCTGCAGCTGACTGGCCTGGGTAAATCCCTCCCATTGAGCTGCCAACAGCAATCAAGGCTCAAATACAAGAGGAGAGTATACTCAGCCTAAACGGAGGGCACACCTTGAGTACCTAGCTTGGATGATAGAGGAGGATGTGACACTGGACCCCAGAGGACACCTACTACATTAATCCATGTTACCAAGACAGGGAGTCACAGCAGCTCTACCTGATACATAGAAACAAACACAAGCTGCCAAAATGAGGAGACAAAAAAACATGGCCCAAATGAAACAATAGATCAGAACTCCAGAAAAAGAACTAAACAAAATGGAGATAGGCAATCTTTCAGATGCAGAGTTCAAAATATTGGTTATAAGGATGCTCAATGAACTCAGTGGATACTCAATAGTATAAAAATGATCCAATTAAAAATGGAGACACTAATTGAAATAAAGAACATTTTCCAGGGAATCAACAGTAAAATGGATGAAGTGGAGAATCAAATCAATGATTTGAAACATAAGGAAGCAAAAAACAACCAATCAGAACAGAAGAAAAAAGAATCCCCCCCCACAAAAAAATGAGGATATTGTAAGCAACCTCTACAACTTCAAGTGTCCCAAAATTAGCATCATTGGGATGGCAGAAGGAGAAGAGATAGAGCAGGAAATTGGAAATCTATTTGAAATAATAATGGGGGGGGGGGGAACTTCCCTAATTTGGTGAAGGAAATAGACATGCAAGTCCAGGAGGCACTGAGACTGCCAAACAAGATGGATGCAAGATGCCCACACAAAGATACATCGTGATCAAAATGCCAAAGTTAAAGATAAAAAGGGAATCTTAAAAGCAGCAAGAGAAAAGCAGTTAGTTACCTACAAGGAGTTTCCGTAAGACAGTCAGCTGATTTCTCAAAAGACACTTTTCTGGCTAGAAGGGACTGGCAAGGAATATTCATAGTAATGGAAAGCAAGGACCTACAACCAAGATTACTCTATCCAGCAAAGCTATCATTTAGAATCAAAAGTCAGATAAACGGCTTCCTAGGCAAGAAAAAACTAAAGGAGTTCATCATAATCAAACCACGATTATATGAAATGTTAAAGGGACTTATTTCACAAAAAGAAGATCAAAACTATGAACCATAAAATGGCAATAAATACATATCTCTATCAACAATTAAATTTAAAAAACAAATGAAGCACACAAACAATACAATCAGAATCATAGATATGGACAATAGGTTGATTGCATGCACCCCTATGTTCATTGCAGCATTACTTACAGTAGTCTACAATAGCCAAGATTGGGAAGCAGCCCAAGTGCTCATCAGTAGATGAACAGATAAAAAAGCTGTGGTACATTTACACAATGGAATACTGCCTGGTCATAAAAAAAGGATACCTTGCCTTTTGGGAGAGCATGGGTGGACCTAAAGAGTACTATACTAAGTGAAACACTTGAAGTTGTTGTAGAGGCTGCTTTCACTATTCTCATTTCACTTAGTATATCCTCTTCAAAGAAAGACAAACACTGAATGATTTCACTTACACATGGAATCTCATGAATAAAATAAAATAATCAAAATAGAGACACTCATAGAAACAGAGTATACATACTGACAACTGTCAGAAGGTAGGGTGGTTGAGTGGCTGGGTGATAATGGTGAAGGGACTAAGCAAAAAACAACAAACTCATGTACACAGACAACAGTATGGTGATGACCAGAGGGAAAGGGAGATATAGGGGGGTGTAATAGAAGGTTAAGAGGTCATAAATGGTGATAGAAGGAGATTTGACTTTAGGTATTGAATATAACAATGCAATAAACAGATGATATATTATAGAACTGTAATATATGAATATATGCACCTATGCAACCTATATAATTTTAACCAAAGCCACCCCAATAAACTCAATTTAAAAACAGAGATAGATAATAAATAAACAAACAAACAAACAAATAAATAAATAAAGTCGAAGAGTCCTAGGGAATTCTTGGCCTCTTTGACACACATCTGACCTTGTCTGGCAAAGTGAGCTCTAGAAACAATGATGTGGTTTACTTGTCTTTGTAAGTCACAGTTTGGGCTACTTATTGTCAACAAAGCAATGTTGAAAGTGATTAGATAGCAAAAATGATATCATCATACATAAACAGGTTCATAATTATTCTCATTTAGCCAAATAACTGTACACTTCTTGCTGAAATTTATATTTCAGCAGAACTAAAATTTTTATATCTTTTATTCATTTGCAAAATTGGGATTTTGACTTTTTTGAAGAAAGTGGCCACAAATATTTTGCAGGAAAAAAAGTTGAGAAATAATTCTTTGTAAAACTTGTTTTTATCATCTGTCCCTAAGAAGGAAATGAAATTCCCATGCAATAAAATATTGGTAAATCACAAGCAAAATTCTTATTTCCATTGCCATGTATATCAGGTATGATAGCTTTCATCACATGATCAAAAATCAAAAAGGATTAAAAATAATTGTCAAAAAGAAAGAGCAGGGAAGAGTACAGTAGATGAAGAACATTTTAAGAGGCCATGCTTTTTGTTTCTTTTTTCCATTTACTATCATGATTTAGGGAGACTAAAATATGTCTGAGTTTCATTAGTAAGAATGTGACTAATAATTTTTACCAAATATGGGAGCTGTAAAGATTTGATGAGATCAGGTATATGCCTGGCATACAGTAGGCACTCAGTAAATGTATCCTTTCTGCATTCTAATTATGTCCTTTGCATTAATATTCAAAACCATTCATAATCTGGGCCTGACTCAAATTCACAAGTTTTATCTACCATCACTCCATACATTTTTCCTTATATCCCAGCAGCCCTGCCCTAATGTATAGTTTCTGGCAAGTTCTTTAACTTTCTTACCTATAAAATAGGTACCTGCACTGTGGAATCATCATAAGGATTAAATAAGATTATGTATTTAAAATACTTGGAATCACGTCCTGTGTATAATGGGCATTCAATAAATGTTAATTAGATATAATTAAAGAAAACTGACAGTATAGGAGAAATAACTTCATCTTACATTTCTACAATGCCTTGCCAGCTTTTGAGGAACTTCATTTAACCATCAAATATTTGATGGCCTGACTACAAAGGCTTGTAGTTTTCACAAAACAGGAAACATCATTAAATCTGGATTAGAGTCATTTTTTTCTTTGTTCTCTTCCTATACTTCACTGTTTCATGTTTTCTTTTTGAGTTATATATGCTTTCTTCCCCTAATATAGTTCCTCTTTGTTTCCCCTACTACCCATACACAAGGTACTTTAATAAATCCTTGCTCAGTGAGCTCCCTGTGCTTAAAATATACTTTTCCCACATTCATGTGGATATTAAATCATATCCTTCAAATTTTATTTTAAATGTCTCTTCTACCAGGACCTAAGATGTGTTTCTTTATACCAGCAAAATGAGCAATCCTAATAGGAAAATTTACAATAATCCCATTACAACAGTATTCGAAATAAAATACCTAAGAAGAAATTTAACCAACATGGTGAAAGATATGTACACTGAAAACTACAAAACACTACTAATGAATTAGAAGAAAACCTAAACAAGCCCTGGCTGGTATAGCTCAGTGGATTGAGCGCGGGCTGCGAACCAGGCATCGCAGGTTCGATTCCCAGTCAGGGCACATGCCTAGGTTGCAGGCCATGTCTCCCAGCAACCACACATTGATGTTTCTCTCTCTCTCTCTCTCTCTCTCTCTCTCTCCCCCCCTCCCTTCCCTCTCTAAAAATAAATAAATAAAATCTTTAAAAAAAAAAAAAAAAAGCCTAAACAAATGGAAAGACATCCCATGTTCATGGATTGAAGATTTCATATTGTTAAAACTAGATAGAGGTGATGGCTGTACAACATTGTTAACATAAATAACACCTTTTTGTTTAATCAACATTGTGCTTATCATTCTGCACTTATTTCAAACACACATACCCCTGCCCTAGAACTTTCTTTTATGTGTGGATCACTTCATCTTGCCCAATACTGTAGTTCCTCTCTTTCCCAACTCCACCCTTGCTATGCCTCTTTCTTTTCCTGGACTAAACTGTATTTTATTGAAATACATTTTGCTGGAATCCTTTAGGAAAGAGACATGGACACAAAAACTTTATGATACATGTTAAAATTATTCCTACTCCGAATTAACTGTAATAAATGCAGTTAATAGTTTTTATTTATAGTATATCAGCATCCTACACCAAATAAACCAATCTACCTGATATGATCAAGCAAATACTAATGCTTTTTAACATCTGCAAAATCAAATCAGTGTCAATGGGTAAATCAAACAGCCTAAAGTAACACACTAATAAGCAGCTAGGGAAATATTTTGAGTTGTTGCTTTCAGCCATATGTTTAGTTTTTAGAAAAGTTAGTTATCTGAGAATTTAGCACATATTTTTCTAGTACATTTTTCATGAAAATTCCCTATTTATACCTTCATATCACCTTTCAAATTATTGAAGTCCCAAGACAAAACAACATGTAAATTAAATGCTGTCCTACAAGTCTTAACTACAAATTTAATTAGCAGTACAAACAGAACCCTCTTATTCAAAGGGTAGTTAATTACAGAACATGAGGCTTTAAAAGAGGTCACTGGAAGATTTTATGTTCATGGTTATTTCATCCCCCCAAAAGGGTTCCTTGGCAATACACCTGTTTAAAAGGCAAGGTTAACACAAAATCATTCATTTCCACATGATCAAAGGACTGAAATATCTCTTCTTAATTTTTTAAAAAAAATTAAGACATAATTAAAACTCTATACTCAAAGCCACCCTTGATAGTAACTGCATTGTTACGTAAAATGACCCTGATTCTAATCTCTCATCAGTGTTTAACAATACCCTCTTCATAACGAAACTTTCTCTACAGAGAATGCATCTATAATGAGAACTGTAGCTATCTGAAAATGCCTGAGCAGAAAGTTAAATTATGTTTATAAAATTCTAATTCATTTCAAATGTTTACATAAATTCTAGCTCTACAATGAGGAAAAATGAGACCCTTTTATCTTAACTATCTCCCATCATTAATTCAAAAACAAACACAATATGCTGTTTTCTTCAGCCTTCCCTGGAAATCTATTTTAACAGACCTTAAAAACCAGCCTATTCCATTAATACAGAAATCTGGAATCATCCGATTATATGTAAATACATTTCTCCTAATACAAATACATAAATGTCCACCATTTGCAAATGGAATGTCAGCACTTACAAAGTTCAATAGTTTATCTAAATGGAGAAAATATTTTTAGTCTGCTCAGAGGAATTTTAACAGTGAAGTAGGGGTTAACAGTAATCAGAAACCAAGCCTTCCTTAGGAAGGATCAAGAGGAAATGGTAAGTTTTGGAAAATCCCAAATATTTTAAACACGGGAACATATCCAGTTTTGACAAGCTATATGGCCATGGCATAAATGCTTCCATCTTCAGTAGCTGTTAAAACAAGCAATTCTTTACAAGTTTGACAGAGAACAGAATTCATTTCCCCTATACAGCTGCAGTGTTTCAAAGTCCCTTAAACATAAGTGTGACAAGATTGATTTTTTTGAGCCCAGATATTTACTGTATTGTCCTGAAGGACCTAATTTAAAAATAAATAAGTGTGTGTGGAGTTGAGCACGGGGTAGGGAGGGGGGAGAGAAGGAAGGGCAAAGTCAAAGAGGAAAACAAGAAAACAGGATAATGAAAACCATGCCTGTACTCTAATGTACATGGCATATTCAGATGCTCTTCTTTTAAAACCTTTTTACTTTTGGTATAGTATGAAATCAAAATCAATGCTCAGAACAATCCATCAAAGAAAAGTTGATAAATGAAAAGACAAACTACATCATGGAAGTATTTACAAATAAATATATCTTATAAAAGACTCCTGACCAGAATATGTAATATAATATAAAAAACTCTCAAAACTCAACACTAACAAACCAATTTTTTTAAACAGGCAAAAAATTTTAGTCATTTTGGAATGACTTGGTATAGTCATTTTGGAAAATTATTTGGTTTCTTATAGTTTAACAAGCTAAGTTTAAAAGTAAACGAATTTAAACTTACCTCCCAACTAGCAAGCCCACTCCTGGATATTTATCTATGAGACATGAAAATTTAAGTTCATACAATCTGTAGCCACAATTTTATATATAGCAACTTTATTAAAAATTGCCAGAACCTGGAAACAACCCAAGCATTCTTTAACTGGTGAATGGTTAAATAAACTGTGGTACAACCATACTATGAGATACTACCAGCAATAAAAAGGAATAAAATACTGATACATGCAATAGCCAACTCACAAGGCCATGTGATTCCGTTTACATGACAGTAGAAAAGGTAAAACTATAGAAACAGATCAATGCCTATGAGGGGCTAAGAGTAATGGCTGGGAATGACAAAAATGAAACAGTAAAATGTGGGGGGAGGTAATGGAACTGTTCTGTATACAGTGGTTACATAACTATTATTTGTCTGTGTACGTTTGATTGTGTACTTTTGTCAAAACACAGAACCATACATCTTAAAAACAGACTGTAGTGCATGTTAATTAAAGTTAAGAAAAGGCTGGCCATCATGAGGAGTCTACTGGAAAAAAACACTCTTTACCTGATTATAAAACTATTATTTCCAATCACTTGAATATAAGCAGTACTGTTGGGCACAACAATGAAAAAAACATAAATAAAGAAGACTCAGAGAATAGCACAAAAATGTTAAAGGGGAAGGTTGCCACATGGGGCTCACTCCAGACAGAAAGACAAGGACTGAAAGTAGATGTGACTAAAGGCTATTACCAGAAAAAAATAAGATGGAGAGAACATTATCTTAGTTGCCAATTCCAGAGCACTAAAAAAAAAAGGTTATCAGTTCTCACTTAAAACTTTCGAGTTTTACATTCAGGATAATCTGAGAGCAAACTTACAAAACTCATTCCTCAAACAGTACACAGAAAAGGGAGGGGAGGAAGAAGCAGTATAAGCAAAAACCGTAAAATACTTGGGAAAAATGTTTTTAGTCAACTTTTTTGTCTTTGTTTTTTCAATCATTGTTCAAGTACAGTTTTCTCCCTTTTACTCCCATTCCAGCCCACCCACCCTTTAGTCAACTTTAATTTGAAGATAAACAGCACTTCTAACTTTTTAAGAAAAATTATAATTTTTTTGGAGAGAAAATATGGCAGATTGGAAACAGCAAAAAACTTAAGAGTCCAGGCACCTTGAAGAACTAAATCAGATGACACATATTTAAGTCCATAAATGCTGAAGTGTAACCATGCTAATGCTAATAATAGCTGGTTTTTTTATACTCTTTATGAGCTAAAAACAATGAACATGACAATTTCCAAGCGACTATGCTAACTCCACAGGTGATTACTGTCACAGGACCATAAATGGAAGAGCTAAACTGGAAACCCAAATTGTCTAATACCGGAACCTAAGGTCTTCTGACCCCTATATTATTCCATCTCCCAACAGTACTTAAACAATTTTATACCAATGAACTTAAGGAACAAAGTAATATCCAATAAACTGCCAGAAGGTTCTATGAAGTAAATGGAGCTGTTGTTTGCAGTCTGTGCATCAGCATATGGGATGATCATTCTGTTTGTGTACTCCCATGTGGTGGCGACTGTGTATGTTGCACTTCTAGGCAGGTTTCAGTTACAAAGGCTAAATGATGTGGTTATTTAGCAATATCTATGCTGGCCTCACACTTTCTGGTTTTCTTCCATTTTAACGTGCTTTATCTCATTTGAGGCAAACAGTCATCCAGTAGGAACATATAATACTTATTGGTACAGACAAGTACATTCACTTCAATCCAATGACTGCTTACAGAGCACTAACTTATACCATTGGTAAGTGTATAAAACAGGCCAAACACAGTCAAGAACAAGTCCAAAGAATGAAGTCCTGTTCTACTGAAAACAAGAAATCTCTCCATATAGCCTATTTTATTTTTTCCTGGTCTCTGACCATTCAGGGGTGTCCAACCTTTTGGTGTCTCTGGGCTATACTGGAAGAAGAAGAGTTGTCTTGGGTCACATATTAAATACACAAACACTAACGAAAACTGGTGAGCAAAAAAAAAGGTATTAAGTAAATTTACAACTTTGTGTTGGTCTACATTCACAGCCCCATCCTGGACCACATGCAGCCCATAGGCCATGGCTTGGACAACCTCTAATTCAGGACCAGGCTATATAGCATATTATTCTTTTTTAGCTCAGAGTATTCTTTCACAGAAAAACACCCTCATATTTTGGACTTCTAGAATGTTAACAATGAAAGCTCATGTTTTCCCATGGTACTCTTTTACAATCCACCATCTATGGCGGAATCTCTGCCAAGATGCAGATGTTCATGAAAAACCTTACAGGGCAGACCATCAGTCCCAAGGCTGAACTCTCAGATATAAAAGAAAATGTAAAGGCCAAGATCCAGGATAAGGAAGGAATTCCTCTTGATCAGCAAAGACTGATCTTTGATGGAAGATGGACATACTTTGTCTAACTATAACATTCAAAAGGAGCCCACTCTTCATCTTGTGTTGAGACTTCGTGGTAGTGCTAAGAAAAGGGAGAAGTCTTACACTACGCCCGAGAAGAATAAGCATAAGTGAAAGAAGGTTAAGCTGGCTGTCCTAAAATACTACAAAGTACCTGAGAATGGCAAAATCAGTCGCCTGCGTTGGGAGCGTCCTTCAGATGGATGTGGTGCTAGAGTTTTATGACCAGCCAGTTTGACAGACATTATTGTAGCAAATATTGCCTGACCTATTGCTTTAACAAACCCAAAGACAAGTAATTTTATATAAACACATGGACTAACATAAAAAAAAAAAAAGAGCTCCACACTAGAGACAACAATGTTCTTTCACCCTTCGGAAACAACTACTAGTGGCAGAGAATATAAAAGGGATTTTTTGAAACAGGTAACAGTGTGGTGATGGTCAGAGGGGGCCAGGGACTGGGTAGAGGTGGACAAAGGAGAGGAAAATGAGGTCATCTAAAATAGTGTCAACAATAAAGATTTTTTTGAAGATTTTTTTTCTTTCAAAATGGAAAGGAAGAAAAGCAAAGTGGAAAAAATGAGTAAATGTAACAATGAAAGAGAATAAATAAAAAGACATGGAGAGATATTACCCAGTAAAATCATTAGGTAGAAGGGCTCTTAACAATCACCATTCATTTTAATGAAAGATGGAGGGGGGAAGGGCTGGAAGAAGAGGTAAATGAGCAAACACTGAATGACCTACTCCAGTCTGCCCCTAATAAGGGAAAAGGGTTTGAACAACAGCTAAGAAAGCCAGAAGCCATGCACCTCTCTTTCTACCAGCATCTACATTCTCCTTACTGCCAGCCTCAAAAGCCACAAGAAGGATTTCAGGCCCCAGCTGTACCAAGGTCGATGTCAAACATCCCATGAGCCCTCGAACCACCACAGTGCTTGTCTCCTCATCAGGTTCTAGCAGGAAAGTGGTATCTAAAGTGAGGTCTGAGCCCTGGATGGTGTGGCTCAGTTAAGGTACGAGCCCTGGGTGGTGTTGGCTCAGTTAAGGTATGAGCATCATCCCGTAACTTAAGGGTTGTGGGTTTGATTCCCAGTCAGGGCACATACCAGGTTGTGGATTTGATCCCCAGTCAGGGAGCATTCAGGAGGAAACCGATCCATGTTTCTCTCTCCCCCTTCCTCTCTCTAAAAGCAACGAAAAAATGTCTTCGGGTGAGGATTAAAAAAAATTTTTTTTTTAAGTAAGGTCTCAGGATTTGAGGTTGCTCTAAAATGGTAAAAGAGCCCTGGCTGGTGTGGCTCGGTGTTTTGAGTGCCAGCCTACAAATCCAAAGGTCACCAGTTTGATTCCCAGTCAGACCATATGCCTGGATTGTGGGCCAGGCACCCAGCTGAGGGCATGCAAGAGGCAACCAATGGATGTATCTCTCACACATCAATGTTTCTCTCCCTCTTTCTCCTTTCCTTCCCTTCTCTCTAAAAATAAATAAATAAAATCTTTAAAATAGTAAAAGAGTCAGGGGAGGAGGGCATTTAGAATATGGGGTTCACAGGGTCTGCATAATTTCTAACAAAAAGTATCTCAAAGAAATAGTAATATAAAGGACATCAAATGTTTCCATGTAAACTGGCTCAAATATGGCCTTACTCACAACTTAGTAAGAAAGAGCTCAAGACTAAAATATTTAGTCCAATACTCAAGGGCTTTGATGAGGGGAAAAAATGTGTGTATGTGTTTAAAAATGATAGTTGTCAACCTAAAATTTCAAGTGAGTTTTTTCTATCACGAGGTTCTAATTCTTCATTATGTTGGCTTTTTTCCTATGCACTCAGTTCAGAGTTTTATTTCCACTGCCTGCATGAGTACATGTCTGTAAATAACATTAAAAAAAACAAGCAAGAAAAACACTCTACAAAAGCAAGCAGCCATTTTTTTCCCTTTAATTACTTGGAAGCTTGGAGTACTTAATAAATGCTTGCTGTTCTTTCCTAGAATTCTGATTTTAGCAAAGATGGGATCTCAGGAGAACTCTGGTGGCTAAAATTCACACACTCTGGCAGAATACTGGTCAAAACTTGGACCTTGTAGCTCTGAGATAAGGATACCCTTAACCCTTACATGTGCTAAAAGTTCATAAAGGCAAAAGGTTCATGCAGAATAATAGTGCTCAGTACACTCTCCATCTACACACAACCTCCTGTAACTGATTCAGCACAGGAGAAACCTTCTGTAGTTCTAACAGGAAAGATGAGCTACCCAATCATGTCTGGCTCGACGCACAACTTTCAAAACACCACACCAACTTCTTGGGTGACAAGGAAGATTCTTTTTTAGAAATAAATGCAAGTTACTAGAAGCCCAGGTTTCCCCTCACCGTAGCTACTCCTTTAATACAAACTTCTAAAACCAGTTCATCTCTCTTCTGTAACGCTAACCTTGTTCCAACTTCCACACTTCATTAAAAGGTACTGAATACTGTTTTGAAATGAAATAAATTCAAAATAACAGCATTTGTGAGGTTAACATGAAAACTTTTGTGCAATTTCTGAAGCTCTGTGAGAATAATGGTATTAAGCGCTACTATTTTTTTCCCTTGTTCCCCAGGAGGTGGACTACATTTCCAGACATAGTGAAAAGACTACCAACAGAGTAATAGTTATACCAATAACACATACAAATAGGACTGCTGAGAGCATAACATAGATTTGGGAGTCACTGCACAGAAGAACCGATAATCACTGTACTCTAGCTTTTAGTGTAAACCAGTGCACAGGTACAAACAGTCTCAATTTAAATGTTTGATAATCAATTTCTGAGTATCAAGTAGTAACATTTAAAGTGTTTGAAAATTCTCTCTGTAAATGATCACAAATATAAATGTTACGGATTTTTAAAGATAGTTTTTAAAAAAGGAACTGAAGTGAAAAACTATTATACATACCCTGCTGAAATAACACAGGTACCAATAAAAATGTTTAAGCCATACCATGATTTCAACATATTACTCCCCAAATTCAATATTTATGACTCGATATTCTCAACTATAAATAACATTTGACCAATACTTCTAGCTCTAAAAACCTATGACTTCATGAACTCTATGTGTTTTTTTATAGTTTCATTATGTGCAAAATGCTGTTAAACAAAAGTAGATGCTGTAGAAATAAATTCAAAATAGATTCAGCAGTACAAGACACAGGTCTCTGCTCTCAGGAAGATTTCAAATGAAGGCCAGGAAGTGAGACAATTAAGAGTTTAATACTAATGTTTTAACAATGGAAAGTATGACAGCCTATATGCCAAATGGGAGGCAGAGAGAACAGCAGCAACAATTTCATCAAATGTGAAATAAAGGCTTGCTGGCTTGGTCTGAAAAGTTAAATGAGGCTTAACCTTCTAAGCTGTAAAGCATGCATAGGATTTGGTTAGGCAGAAAGCCTAGGAGTGCCACCAGTAAGGATCAGCCAATATTGGCAAAAGAATAAGGCTTGTGTTCGTGGCAATGAAGTTATAAATATGCTCACTGAACCACGGCTTCAACCAACGGGCAATTACAAGATGCTGAAAAGTTAAGAGAGGCATGAAATGTAGTGTTTTAGAAAGCTTAATCTGAAAGGGGAGTGAGGGGCATATTAGGTGAAAGACCAAAAAGTAAAATGGTACATAATCGAATGAGGTAGAGAAATACAGGCATTATTTAGATTTCAAGTCCAAGAAAATCTACTACTGAGGATAAAATAACCTGCTTATCTATATCAATAAAATTTATCAACTCTTTATTATCCTTATAAAACAGATTAAGTATGTAATAAAACCTTTTCCTATATTTCTACAGTATCACATAACAAACTATGTGTAAAAATCTCCTTAATGTAGCAAAATCAGGAC
Source organism: Tonatia bakeri (assembly GCA_004024845.1). NCBI lineage: Eukaryota > Metazoa > Chordata > Mammalia > Chiroptera > Phyllostomidae > Tonatia > Tonatia bakeri. The sequence continues at coordinate 313,218 of PVIA01000912.1, forward strand.
AATTGTTATTACTGGTCCCAAACCACTTTCAAAAGGAAATAAATGCCGATTCACAGTTTTGACACTAGAATCATTTATTGGTCAATGTAACTAACTCCTCCCAAAATTGAGCAATTTGCTTTGTCACTCCCTGTAGGAGGGCCTAGTTTATGTACCCAATAAATATACCATACAAAAATAAAATTAGCATCTGTGATATAATGGCTACTAAACATGTAAAAATCATGAAACATTTTCCAAAATAACATCAAAGTTCAAAAACACAGGAAAAAAAGGGTTTGTGTATCCTTCACACTACAATTTCCATTTGTCCCATAATGTTTAATCTCTTCATATTTAACAGTATGCCTAAAATAATAAATCTCACTAACATTTTATTTTATTTCATTTTAATTGTATTCTTTTTTTTAAAGGTATTTTATTTATTTATTTTAGAGAGGGAAAGGAGGGAGAAAGAGAGAGAGAGAGAAACATCAATGTGCGGTTGCTGGGGGCCGTGGCCTGCAACCCAGGCATGTGCCCTGACTGGGAATCGAACCTGCGATTCTTTGGTTCGCAGCCCACGCTCAATCCACTAAGCTATGCCAGCCAGGGCTACATTTTAAATACTTTGTAATTTTTATTATCTAAACACAGATTTCACTTGAAACTCGCAGTTCATTTGACACGCTGGTTTATTCTGAAAAAATTCCACATAAATTAAATTTTTGTAACTCAAATAGTTTAAACATCTTTGAAAGATATGCATTTAAGGAAACCAGTGCTACAACTGATTCTCTTCTAAAATTAAGATACACTGATATAAAGTGAACATCAGTCCAGATTAACCTGGTTTCCTAAATTGGAATTTTGTATTTTCTTAAAGTTTGCTGTTTTTGATGGTGCTATAAAAACTGGCTTAAGTATGGTACTGAAATTACTCCCATCATAACGGATCAGAGAAATGTGCTATATCGGAGTTTAGTTTTCCAAATGATGAATACATGAGGATGAGTAGCATGGACCCAATCGATCAACAGTGAGTTTCACTGCTTGCTCCCTGGCAGCAGGAGACCCCAGTTCATAGCAGAAGGCACAGTATTTTTATCATATCCTTCAGCTTCTGAAGCATTTTGAACCCTGCTTCTGTCAATGATTAGTTTGAGATATTGCCCACCATTCCAAATGGTGGATATATGTGTACTGGGGATAAACAGGGGCTGTTAGTACCTACTCCCTAGGAATATTGTGAGGTTTAACCAAGACAACTTGTGCGAAGTTCTGGACACACAGTAGGTACTTTCTGTCCCAGGCACAGTATACTTCTTTGCTTGCCTAAGAAGTAACACAAGAAGCTACAGAGTGTTAAAGGCAAAAAAATACTGCCTCATTCATCCTTTTTTCAGGATTATAAACTGAATGTTTTAAAAAACACAGAAGAAGAGAGAGCTATGAAGAGAAAATAAATGCAGAATATTATGTCAAAATGTCAGGCATCCTTTCATGAAGCTCTCTAAAACTTATTTCCCACTTGTGTGAGGCAATTATATTTTAAAGAGTAACAACTACGAAATGAAAACTTACTCTACTTCCTTAAGTACCTATCCTACTTCCAAAGAACCTTACTTTTTCTTGATCTACATTTGTTCATATTTCCACAACGGATTTGTGGCAGGTGAAAGAATGACTGAGGAAGTAGGAGAAATGGCACAGTGAATCTTACTTAGCTCATGTTCTTCTGCATGCCACCATTAAATTATGACTGTGTTTCTCAGCCACAATCACTTCGCCTGGATGCATCCGAAGAAATGTGTTTCACATGCAAAAAGATCAAATCCTATGGAGGAAAAAAGAAAAAACCCTAAACTTTTACAGGGAAAATATGGATTTAAGGTGAATATATCTGCCTCTGCTCTTTTTATTGCTTATTCTTCACTTCTAAGAAATAACTACTGTAGAGAGGGGGGAAATGAAAATGACAAAGGGAAAAAGTACCCTAAGGGGACAGAAGTTACTATGAGAAGCTCATGATAAAAAGAAAATACAGGACAACAAATAACTGGAGAAAATTTACCAGTAGTAAATGGTGTGGGGATCACCTTTTTAAAACTATAGTCTAGTGATTTAAAAAAAATTCTTTAAATCTAAATAAACTCACATGACCCTTATTGTGCCAGGTAAAAATAAAGTACAACAATGTAAATATACTTGGAACTACTAAACTGTACACTTAAAATGGCTAAGATGGTAAATTTTATGATTTTTTAATCACATTTAATAAAAAATAAAGTCCAGGATTGCACAGAACAATCTAGGATTCTTATACACTTAAAATGGAGGCATCAAATGTTTAGGAGTCCTCTTTTAAAACATATACCTTGACTTTTATAGAAAAAAAGGAATTTTACTTATAAAGATACTAAGAAAGTAATTCTTAATACGATAAGTCCTCACCACTGTCAACAAGTTCTGCAACTTTAAGCCAAAGGATGTGTAACCAAACTAACTTTCCCACAGGCTAATTGACAAAAGCAGGAGTTAAGTTCCTATGGCATCTCATCTACTTGAGGCTGAACAAATGACACTATTCTAAGACTGCTGCGTTCTGATAAAAGGATAGATATTTTACTATCTTGGCTATCAATGAAAATGTTAACTCTGTGACTACTAATTTGCAGAATTGGGTTTTTTTGTGTGTATGTTTTTTTAACCACATAAACGCAAATACACTACACTTGGGGAAACACATCAGTCCCAAGAGGACATGAAAATTACTGCAGCTTTTAAAATACATTCATTAGATCGGTTTCCTCAAAACCCTGAAAAGGAAATTCCCTCCATTTCTGGCCAACATCACAGGACCTCTTAAAAGAAATATTCTAAAAACTGAAAGCTTTTTCAACTTCATTATTAGATAATGTAATAGATACCTTTAATATTAACAAGTAAACCCATTTAATCAATTTTCACAAATGTATATGTATATACATGTAATTTTTTAACCCCAAGGTATCAGGGAAAAAATGTTTATTAGACTAAAAATTATGTTAAAAATTCCATCAGAAAAAGTGGCAATATTAGTAAACTAAATTACTGAGTTAATGAAGATGGAAAATAAAACAAGAAAAAAAAAGAACAGACATAAGGGGTCCAGTCATTTTGAAACCCTACAGATTTACAAAAAAAAAAAAATTCCAAGTAAAATAGAAAACGGTGTTTCTCTTCTGTTCTAAAACTCTACAAAAGCTCAAAGGTCATCTACCCCAACAAAAATCACCACTGAAGTTTTCTCAGTTACTGGAAAAGAAAAGGAATACTATCTTTAACTTAGAAATTAGAATTTAGTATTTTAACATGTGTTCAGAAGTGCCTTGATTAGAGGTTATGCAGAAGCACACACACACACACACACACACAGTAGCTCCAGAGGAGCAACTCACAAAAAGAATCCCCCCCCCCCCCGCCAATGCTCCTCTATTCCAGTGTCACAAATGCTCTTTTGTGATTTAGCCTACACCATGTATGTGGTATGAAGGGGAAAGGGAACAGAATTAACTCTTCTTGTGGGTACTACCACCTTTGTCATTCAAAAAAGAATCCAAAACCATGGCTATAGCTCTGGCCAGGTAGGTCAGTTGGTTGGAGCATCCTCCTGATACACCAAGGCTGGGAGTTCAAAACCCCATGCAAGGGTCAACCAGGGATCACACATAGTCAGTGGGTGGTGGGGGCGAGCAGTGCATTGATACTTCTTTCCTCTCTCTAAGATCAGCAAATAGAAATAAAATGTCATAAAAAAACCCCCACAAAAGCATGGTTATAACAAAGCTTATATTTTATGAAATATACAATATGTACAATTCTGTACACAACAAATGTGTAGTTTGGTAAGTTTTAACAAACAAGTGACAAATGTACATTACTACAGCAATTAATATATAGAACACTTCCATCCCTCCAGAAAGTTCCTTCATAACCCTTTACAGGCAATTTTCCACTTCATGCTAGTCAACCACTCACCTGATTTCTATCACTATGTATAGCTTAGTGTTTCCTGTTCTAAAGCTTCACATAAATGGCAACATATAGTATGTGTCTCACTTCTTTTGTTCAGCATAACATTTTAAAGATCCACCCATGTAGTTGTTATGTTTACCACTAGTTTGTCCTTTTTTATTGCTGAATAGTATCCCATTATTACATGAATGTTCCCATCTACTCAACCACTTACTCTGTTGATGGACATTTGGGTTTTTCCTAGTTTGGGAACATTCACATTGTCTTTTTGTGGACATGTGCTTACATTCCTCTTGGATAAATGGTGAGTAACATGGTAAATATGCTAAACCTCACAAGAAGCTTTCTAAGAAACTGCTGATTTGTTTTCCAAAGTGGTAGTACAGCCGACACTCCTACCAGCAGAGTGAGATCCAGTCTGCTTCACAATCTCCCCTATACTTTGTATTGTCAGGGTTTTTTTTTAAAACTTAGCTATTCTATTTCATTGTGGTTTTAATTTGCATTTCCCTGATGGTTTATGATATTGAGAATCTTTTCATGTACCGATTGGCCATTTGCATACTTATGTTTTGTGAAGTATCTAGTCTTTTGAACATTTGAAAGATAGGGTTGATTTCTATAACACTTTTGTTAAGTTATAACTCAAGTTACATCTCAAGAGTTCTTTATATATTCTTGACACAAGTCTTTTGTATTGTGAATATTTTCTCCCACTCTGTGGCTTGCCTTTTCATTTTCTTAACAGTTTCTTGAGAAAAGCAGATGGCTTTGGTTTTGATGAAGTCCAATTTATCAATGTTTTTTCTTTTACAAGATAGTGCTTTTTGTGCTCTAAAGAAGTAACTTGCCTATCCCAAAGTTGGTATGATTTTGTCCTGTTTTCTTCTAATGTTTTTATACTTTTTAGCTTTTATATTTAGGGCCATGAGCCATTTCAAATGAAATCTGATGCATTTATGAGGAAAAAGTCAAGAGAATGAGGTTCATTTTTTCCCATACCAATATACGATTGTTTCATGCCATTTATTGATCAAAAAGCAACTGACCATGTATGTATGGGTATATTTGCCAGTTCTATTCTGTTCAATTGATCTATATGTCTGTCATTATAACAAAAACACAGTCTTAAATCTTGAAGCTTTATAATAAACCTTAAAATTAGATAGTGTAAGACCTCCAAGTTTGTGCTCCATTTCCTAAATAAATTCTGGCTCTCCTAGGCCTTCCCATTTCCACATGAATTTTAGTACCAGCTTATCAATTTATATAATTTTTTCTCTCACAGATGAGTCAAAAAAAAGGGAGTTTGGCAAACTATTAAAAATATAATCCCATTTCAGTTCAATCAAATCTATAAATAAAGGTACATGCATAGAAGAAATAACACATATACAGCACTCTGTAAAAGAAATCTCTCTAAAGGGTAGGATTACAAAACATTACTTTTTTTGCTGATCTTTATTTGACAAAATTGACAATTTTGTAAGGAAAAATTTATATATAATTAATAAATATAGTTCATATAAATAACCTAAGTAGGAAAAAAGGGAACTGATACTCAGTCATCCTGTTTCTTCATTCTTAATCTCACATATTACCTGTAAATGCCAAAGAAAAAATGCGTGAAATAATAAACTACAAACTACTCAAGAGTCAGAATAGTTGCAAGAATGAAGGACTTTCCATTTTTATCTTATATACTTCTCTAATGTCTGATTGTTTTGTTACATTGACCACACTTTATGTATTTAAGAAATATTAAAATATTCCCTGGCTGGCGTAGCTCAGTGGATTGAGCGCGGGCTGCGAACCAGGCATCGCAGGTTCGATTCCCAGTCAGGGCACATGCCTGGGTTGCAGGCCATGACCCCCAGCAACCGCACACTGATGTTTCTCTCTCTCTCTCTCTCTCTCTTTCTCCCTCCCTTCCCTCTCTAAAAATAAATAAATAACATCTTAAAAAAAAGAAATATTAAAATATTAATCAATAAAAGTAAAATGTACATATGTATGATATTAGCTGAAATGAAGCACTGATGAGAAGATCATCCTAGAGGAAGGCGACTCAACTGTGTTTGCCATTTAAATTTTTAAGTTTAAAAAAAGCCTTTGTTGGGCTAGGAATCTGACTATGGCACCAGGTGAAAACACTTGCTTCAGAAAATCCCAAATAGATACATCATGTATCCTTGGGAATCAGAAGCAGCTAGAATATGCTATTTCAATAACCCACATAAATAGCTAGAAATTAAAACTGCAGGCAAAAACAACAAGATTCTGTAGGTGAAGGGCTATAATACAATGTGTATGATCTAAACATACCTGTTAAATGTAAACGACATTTCAGGTGACTGTGCCATGGCTTGCTGGTGCTCAGCCAAATGTGGTGATGCTGACTCAGAATTAGGGACTTCTCTACACCAAGGCGAACCTGTTAAAGACTCCGACGCCCAGGGCAGTAAACTTGCTCAGGTGTCAAACTACCTGGAAGTCATACGACTTTCTTAGGAACTCTGTCATTACAGAACATCGTGATATGTCAATAGTTCTAATTCCACCCTACGAACCAGAAAACTTTTATTAGCAGAAAATAAGACCATATTACATAACATGAAACACAGAACCTTGAATGCTTATGAAAGAGGAAACCCTGGTGAATTCAGCATCTACCATCCATTGCTCTTTTCACTTCCACTTTATCATCGAACAAGTAATAAGAGTCACCAAAAACTTCAGGAAAAGTTATGGGAGAAGAAAATTAAGGTAAGAAAATTTTATCCATTAGCTTATTTGAAAAAATACCCTTTCACTCAATTTGAGCAATGAAATGCCACACTTGACTGGCACGTTGTCTGAGAGCCACTCTTCCACAACATGCAGTAGTGAAGAGGGCACGAACGCGGAACCAGGGCAGGAGTAGAGTGTCTCCAAATACAGAACGCAGTGACTGTTTTTACAGTACTCACCAGAAAGCACACTACCACTTCCTGTTTGGGGAAGAAACATCCTCAAATTTAAATAGACCATTAGTTGGTCTCCTTTAGTAAGAGTAACTAATATTGTATCTTTCTAACTTTTCTGAGCAGAACCTACAGTAAAAATATACTTTACATTGCTTCTCGGCCTTTTGGCTAAGATCAAGTGTAAAAATATATTTTACATATGACACACAGGTCACACATAATCCACAGAAGCACGTGCACAGTGTCTACACTTAGACTTGTCTATAAGTTGTGCAGCACACTATAATTGTTCTATTACCTCCCTTAATTCTGTTTTAAGCTGGTTATAACCTAACTGAAGTGATAACCCATTAATGGGGAACGACCTAAACTTTGAAAATCCTGTAAGAGAAGCAAGAGAGAAGGACACAAACAGATGTTAACATCTCTGAATTCATTTAGATTATAAAACAAGTACAAATGCAACATTATTGTAAATCTTTGGTTGGATGGTTTATTTTACATTTAAGTGCCATAAAAATGAAAGTACATGATAAAGTATATAACCACTATGCTGTACAACTGAAACTAATACAAAATAATATTGAATGTAAGCTATAATTGAAAAATAAAATTTAAACAAATAGACCAGTGGAATTCAATTTTCATAGATGAAAACAAAATTTACCAGCCTTAGCCCAAGGTAGCAGTGTTACAGATAAACACAGCACTTACTTACTACTACTTCCTGTCAAAATCTTAGGCAGGTGCATCTTTAATCTTCAGTCAGGGGCTTGGAGCCCATGCTGGGAAAGAGCTGCCAGAGAAAGTCAATCTCAGAGTCACTGGTGATGCGAGCGCTCAGCTGGCCAGCTCTTGACCCCCGGAGCACCCAGGCTTCAGCTAACTCTGATGGCACACACTCAATCATCAATCTAAATTTTGAAAAACATATATTGATTTTCCACAAATGATGATGATGGCTTCTTCTGCAGTAAATGTGCTTATACAATGTCTTTTTTTTTTATACACCAAGACTACAATCAACACCAAGAATAAAAAAGTGCTTTGCACTTTGAAACCTATTAATCAATCAAGCTCCCTAATAAGACAAAATCCATACCAAAACCTAATAAAAAAAATGACAAAGCACCTCTTATAATTCTTACGTTGTGGATAACATGAATTCCTAAAGTCCTAATTATATGGAAACATGTTTTTAAATACCAGACTATCTTTTTAAGGAAAACCTTATTTCCCATGTATTAGAAATCTATAATTTTAACACATTAATGTTTCCTGAAATAATGATTTTTAAACGGAATACCACCATACAGTAGATTTAATAAAGTATAAATAAGTAAAATTTTAATATGTATTGTTACATTTATTAGTAATATTCAAAATATCCACCAATAAGGATTAAATTTCTTAACATTTCCCATATCTTTAATCAGTGTGGAAATTTTGAGCTATCTTTCTAAGCAAAAGAGGTTAAACAAGCTTTTTGTTTAAAAAAAAAATCTCACCACATATTTTCAAATAAAACTGTCTTTTGTGCGATTGCCTGATGAACTGGAAATTTCTGGTGTAGAATTCCAGGCACTGAATTGAAACAAATGCTTCCCATTTCCACAGTACTGCAAGTGGAAATATGTAAATTAGTTCATGGGCAAAAAATATTTGTTTAGATAAAAAGTAAAATCACATTAATTGAGCACCAAAAATCTGACAGTTCATGCACAAAATCTAAAACAAGACAGTTTCTACCAGTGGAGCTTATAAATCTGAATTAAATGGACAAAAAAGCAGAGATTTTTAATTCTTGTTTTCCAAGGAAATGGTAGATCTGAGAGTGCTCCAACCTTTAAACTATTAATGTAAGTGTGACTTTGATTTCCAAAGGCCGATACTGGCCTAATTGTTAGTGCCAACATCATTGTTTAGGTTTGAGAGGAAGCAGAAAATATTGACCGAAGTTGGAGCCACAAGAGATTAAATAATGGAAGATATGGGTCAGTAACACAAACTTAACAGATACTGCTTACACAGCCTTGAATAAAATAGCCACAAACTGTTCTAAATAAGACTGAAATAATTATTTAGCAATAATTAAGTATGCAGACCTACAGACATTTATTATTGTGAAACATTTTAAATATTATTTTATATATTACAGAATAAAGTTTTTTTAAATGTTGAAAATTTGGCTCTAGGCTGAAGGAAACAGAATCATGTGCAGAAATGAGAAGGCACATCACTACTTTTGAACACCCTCCCATGCCATTAAAATGTGGGAGGATCCACACATATCTCTACATAGATGGCTGAAATAGGTAGAACCTAAAATGAAATGGTGGGGGCGGGGACCGGAGGGTGGGGGAGGTCAATCTTTTTCAAGAGAGATGGTTCATGGCTTTTGGTAAAATATCAAGGGATCTGGCAACTCAAAAAGTAATTTCACTGGTATCTTACCACAAACCTCTGAAGTACTATTATTTTAAAAGTGAGAAAATTGACGCTCGACAAATTTAAAAAGCTTTCCCAAGACCAACAATTAGTAAATAACAACAAATGAGAATGCAAGTTATTTTGGTTCCTAAGGTCCAGCTCTTTCAGCTGCTATGCTAAAAAAATGACAACATAAAATGAAGAAACTGTTATTCAATCAACTTTACTAAAAACAGCCTAATAATGATGACTACAGTAATAATAATGAACATTTATACAACTCCATGTACCAGGCACTGTAGTCAGTGCCTCTTTGAATCTTCATTAACAATAGAACCAAACAGCAGACACCATTGTCATGATCCCTACACAGCAAATGGAGGGCAGAGCTAAGTTTCAGTCTAAGCCCTTACCACTGTGGGAGCTACCTCAATCAAGTAAGGATGAGCAATTAAAGGAGATGGGTACAAAACATAAGAAGTCTTTCCCCAAATAAAAATTTTTAAAAGACTTTATTTATTTTTAGAGAGAGGGAAGGGAGGGAGAGAGGGAGAGAAACATCAATGTGTGGTTGCCTCTCATGCACCCCCTACTGGGGACCTAGCCTACAACCCAGGCTTGTGCCCTGACTGGGAATCAAACCAGCCACCCTTTGCTTCGCAGTCTGACACTCTATCCACTGAGCAACACCAACCAAGGCCCAGATAAATTTCTTGATGGCATAATTATTACATGATAATTCCTCCTTTAGCTAAAATGTAACACCATGTAGTCCTAAATTACCAAAATTAGGTTGAGGAAGAATTTTCTGGTTCCTAAAAGATTAGCATAAATTCAAAGCATTATCCCCATCTCCTATCTAGGAAATCTTCTATCATCTTCCACTATAATACTTATTTTGATGAATACAAGAGAAATCCTACATTTTAAATACATTTATTAAACAGATGTAGCATATGACAGGGAAGAGAGAGAATCAAAGTTCTTAAAATTCTTTTAAAAAGATTTATCAAGTAGTTTCATAGAACTGTTTCAGTTCCCTACCAGAAGTATCCCTTTTCTGTGATAATTATTAAATAGAATTCTTGCTTGATAGAGTCAGCAGACTGCCTATCCTCCACGTATCAGTAGTTCATGTTATCACTGTCATTTTATCTGTTTCTAGCACAATTTTGGTTTATTGAGAACAGTCGATGGGAAGAATGAACTGCATTTATTGCTTATACAAAGCATACCCCAAGGAAATAAGTCTTTGTGCCAACAAACAAGCTTAATGTTACATATTAAAATAAGCAACAAAACAGTAATTTGTCTTTATCCTCTATGGAATCTTTGAGCAACTTTTGATTCTATCCATTGTTTCCTTACGATGATTTGGTTATTAGCTTGTACAGCTAAAACTCAAAGATGCCCAACAGTTGATTACCAATTGAAATGCTCTTTTCTCACATTAAACTTCCCATCAAAGGATATAAAAGTGTCATGGGTTACGAAATTTATAAATAACTCACCAAGGTTTAAAAAAAGGCAATGGATTATTTCCAACTGTTTTGAATATGCAAACGTAGTACTTAACACACAGTTCATGCCTTCTATAAATGAGATAGGAAACAAGTGTCAAGCAGGTTCTTAAAGTGAGAAAAAAAATGAACATTATCAGTAACGCCTCAAGTCAACTGCATTCTAACAATAACTGATCATATGTACAAGCTTTAAAATTACCTTTTATCCTGTTTTATTTTGCAGAGTCATGAGTTACCACTTACCTCATACACTTCATTTAACTTCGTTTTAAATTATATTTATTGGGGGTGGCATTGGTTAATAACATTATATAAGTTTCAAGTGTATAATTCTATAATAGATCATCTGTATATTTCATTGGGTGCTTACTATCCAAAGCCTAGTCTCCCACCATCACCATATAATTGACTCCTTTTACCATCTGCACGTTCCCCCCGTACCCCTTCCACTCTGCTGTCTGTGCCTAGGAGTCTGTTTTGTTTGTTCATTTCTTGATTTCTTAAAATGAGATCCTATGCCAGGGTGGGCATGGCTCAGCTGGTTGGAGCATCATTCAGTAACTGAAAGGTTGCGGGTTCAATCCGCTGCACCTCGGGTTGCAGATTCAACCCCCACCCCCATCCAGGGGAAGGTGGGTGAGAGTCCAGTCCTGAAGTGTACCATCCCTGGTCCAATGAAAGCTCCTCTCTAGTATGGATGTCTTTCACTCCCTTCCTCTCCAAAAGCAATGGAAAAAAAATTCCTTGAATTAGGACTAGAAAAAAATTTAATGAGATCCTACTAGGTTTCAGGAACCAGGTTTAAAACAATTTTAATTCTCTCTCTCTCTCAAGACAAATTCTAATTCATTATCTGTCTTCCCTCTTCCCCTCTCCCTACTTCAAAGTCCAATGACAATGAATACAGATAAGGCTCATTTTCACAAAAAGTCGTTTTCAAACTAATTTTTTTCATCCATTCAATGAATTAATTAGCATCTGCAATGTTCCAGGCACTGTACTAGGCAAAAAAGACAAGATCGCTGCCTTTCAGAGCTTAGACTCTAGTGTGTTGGTTTCCCGTCCACCTACCCAGATGTAAGCCTGTTACTGGCATCCTGCTGTTCCACAGCTTGAGACATCGCTCCTTCAATTAGCATTTGTTAGTTCACATATGACACATGAAATTCTTGATAAAAATGCTGAATAGGAAATGACATGTATGGGGATTTGCTTCAAAATATTTGATGGGGGTAGTCAATAAAGGTACAAAGGAGTTGATTCATAGAAGTTCATTATATTATTCTATCTACTTTTCCATAGTTTTAAGCTTTTCCGTATTTTTTAAAACTGTAAAAGACTGTTAGCCAACACCAAAAAATTAATTTCATGAATTTCAGGAGAGACAGCAAAGGATATTTCAAGGCACTTTACTTAATCTATCAGGGGATCCTGAATCCTAATCTTAATTCAATTATAAATAGTAAGTATCCATTACTTCAAACTTCTCATTTGTTAAACTGACGTAGTACTAATCTATCTCATTGAAAATATATTAGGACTCTATGGCAGTTATTACAGAGAACCCTGAAAATGGACAATGCTAAAGTATATGAGCACTAACACTAGTCATGGAAAAGTGTTTTCAAATTTTCTTTTCTAGCCTAGTAGGTGAAATGGGGTTGTTACTGCAACACCATACAATTGCCAAGTGTAAAGTAATAATATTCCTTACATTAATAATATTCCTTCCGTTATTCACCCTTATAGAGATGATGGCAGACATGTAAAACTGAAGCTGAGACAATAAATTATGTGGAATAGGGATGAAAACTTGATGATTTTAAAAATATAACACATTTTACTTTTACTGGACATTTCCCAAGAACCTCTGAAACTCTCATTTAGAGTCAACAGCTGGTTGAGATAACATACAATTTAGGGTCTCATGGCCATATTTAAATATGCCCATAACCACAACAAATAATATCTGCAACAGCATTTGAAAAATATAACAAAGGTTTTAAAGCATTTAATCTATATTGTCTCATTTATTTTCCACAAAGTCATGTGAGTTAGGTGAGTTAATGAGATTCTTAAAAGCTAAGAATCTGACTATGCCTCCAACTCATGGGTAGAGAAGCCAGGACTAATCCTGAGACATCTACATTCAAATTCCTTTCACTTTCCATTATCCCAAGCTGAGGCTGCTGAAGGACTTTATAATTAAAGATTAAAAACTTAATAGGGAAAAAATTAAAACATGAAATAAGCGACCAATAGCCTGATATGCAGCCTAGGTAATAAGTACCGGTGAAGATCAGAAAGGGAGAAGATGTAGATGGGCCAAGGCTATTGGCAAAGGTCTCTTAGAAGCACGAATGCCACATAAGCCAGGAGGAGGCCTCCAGGCAGAAGGAGAGGTGTAGCTGTCTCTGGAGGGCATTTTCACAATCAAGAAAAATCATCAAAATTTTAACTAGACTATAATAATAAATTAATTAGCTAGAATAGATGGTTGTAAAAGCATATAATGAGGTTTACATTTAAAATATGTATTTTGCACAGCAAGGAAAACATCAACAAAATGAAAAGACAACAGAATGCGAGAAAACATTAACAAATCATATACCTGATAAGGGGCTAATATCTAAAAGAATATATAAAGAATTTACACAACACAATAGCAAAAAAAAATTCAATTAAGAAATGGGCAGAACTGACATTTTTCCAATGATGACATAAATAGTTACCAAGTAATGAAAAAGAGCTCAACATTATTAATCATCAAGGAAATGCAAATCAAAAGATTTGAAAGGATATTTTTCCGAAAGAGAACATACAATGGCCAATAGGTATGTGAAAAGATGCTCAACATCACCAATCATTAGGGAAATGAGAGTAAAAACCACCAGAAGCCATCAAAAAGATAAGAGATAACAAGTGCTGGCCAGGTCTGGGAGAAGACGGAACCCTCCTGCACTTCAGGTAGGGCTGTAAATTGGTGCAGCCACTTTGCAAAACAGTATGGAGAAAATCCCCCCCCTCCCCAAAATAAAAATACCTGATCCAGCAGTTTCCCTTCTGGGTATACACAAAGAACATGAAATCACTATGCCAAAGAGATATCTGCCCCCACCCTCCTCCCATATTCATAGCAGCACTATTCACAATAGCCAAGACACGGAATCAGCCTAAAGATCCACGGACAGATGAATGGATAAAGAAAATGTAATGTATACATATAATATAATGGAATATTATTCAGTCCTAAAAAGAAGGAAATGCTGCCATTTGCAACAACATGGTTGGAGCTTGAGAGCATCATGTTAAGTGAAATAAGTCAGAGAAGGACAAACACAGTATGATCTCACTTAAATGCTGAATCTTAAAAAAAAAGAACTCACTGAAAAAGAGAACAGATTGGTGGTTGGGAGGTGCGAATGGGCAAAGATGGACAAAAGGTACAGACTTAAGTTATAACATAAGTGAGTCCAGGGATGTAATATACAATATGGTAATTCTAGTTAATAATACTGTATTTGTAAATTGGTAGGATGCTAAGAGAATAAACCTTCAAAGGTTCTCACCACCAGAAAAAATAAATTATAACTATGTGAATAGATGTTAAGTATACTTATTGTGGTAATTTTACAATTTATACATATATCAAATCATTATGTTGTACACTTCAATACAATGTTGTATGTCAATTATATAACAATAAAAATGAAAAAAAAAATAGTGCATATTCTGTTTTGTTTCAGCAATAAAACATAAGAAAAGGAACAAAGAGGTCCTGGCCCCAATGTGATGAAATCATGGAAGACTAGGAGACACTAGAAAGCATAGGTACAATATTTGTTGCTCCAAGCCCACCAACAATATTTAGAACATGAAATGCAGCTATTACATATTATTGCTGAGAGATTCCAGACGATGAACCAGGGAGGGAAGTCAATACATACATTATCTATTCTGAATGAAAACTGAAGTTTATTTGTAAAAATCAGTCTGATCCAACTCAGAGCATGGATATATTTCTTATTCAACATACAAAGGTAGCAAATTGGTGTGTACCAATTGGTAAATTACTAAATGATATCATGTACTCCAGAAAGGTTATTAAGACCGATCTGGAAAAGCAGTTTGTTGCCCAGTGATTTATCTCCCCACCCTAATTCCCCGTAGGATCAGCTGTGTTAATAATGCTTTGCAATTTTATAGCACTTTTCCTGCTAAAAGCTCAAATATGAGTTGAGATGGCACATCTCAAACTATACAGATGGCATTCCACAGTTTCCACAGCTCTTACTACATAGCTCATTTGAATTACTAATAAATGTTCCTGTTTTAAGATTAAAAACTAATAGGAAAAACTAAGGAAAAGGATAGAAAGACAATAAATTTTCATGCCCAATTCAGTGGCGTCTATCTGAAAGGGCAAAGATTAGAGCACCCAGAATACAACAGTTCCTTCCACAGCTGTGCACACAGGTGTGCACCACCAGAAACATCCTGCCAAGGCACCAGGCTGCTGGGAGATGAAGAGAAGGCAAGGTGGTGAAGGAAGTTGATGAAGTTTATTCATGTATGGGGACCCACAAAATGGAGGCCGCCCCCGTGGCCGGCCCACATCACAAATCTAAACCTATGTCAGCTTGCATTTGCAGGAAACACCTGTCAAGGAAACCTAACATACGCTAATCACAATCCTCCAAGTCAGCTTTAGCCAGCTTACCTTACTCTAGAAAATAAAACCTGCTGGCCTTAGGAGGAAATCCCTCACCTCCTGGCCAATCATGCCTGTTGCCTCTCTAACCATAAAACTCTCCATGGCCCAAAGTCACCTGAGAAGAGTGTTCCACTGCTCGTGGGGCACTGCGCTTCCCCAATCCATGGATTGTTTTCTCTTGAATAAAGAACATCAAACGCAGTACTAACCTGTTTTAGTTTTGTCATTTGTCAAAGTAATGGTATTTGCTATGTGAATGTGCAACAATCAGGCCTAAAGGAAAAGTTCTCACTAAGAAGGAGCCAGACCTGGAATTATCATCTTCTTCTGTTTTAGTCCCATGACCTGTAATTTACTCACTGAAGGTACACACATTGTCAGAAGCTTAACAAGCACTGAAAAAAAAAATCAGTCTAAAGTATAACAGCATTACTAAGATTTATAAATCATATTTAAGTTGGACCCTTTTAAAAACCAGTTTTAAAACAGTTACATTCTATATGTAGGGTGGTCTACAATCACCCTAGTAATTTCTTTTATGCAATTCACAAAGACTTTGCTCATTAGTAGTAAGAGAAGGCATTTATTTATTTCTCTCTCTTTTTTTGGCATTTATTTCATCGAATTTTATGAACAGACCTTCTAAGTGTTCTTCACTGATAACTATAACTATCTCATCTGTCCCTGTGGATCTGAAAATCCCCATTAGGGAATTTAGCTATATAACGTTTTCCATCATCTTTGGGTAAACTGGTGTACATTGCATTTGTATGCCAACTGTGGGCAAAGAAAACTGAATACAGACATCCCCCATTATGATTTGTGAAATGTGAATTATGGAACAGATCAGATCTTTAAAAATTCAGAGAATCGACTTATTCCTACGGAAAACAGAACTCTTACTGATGATCAGATTTAATTAAACTGTACAATGAAGACCACTGAGGTGGAAGACAGCTATAGAGACTTGCCATTCTTGCTGATTCAAGTAGTTTTGTAGCATTACTTACAAGATTATATTCAAGCTCCAGGAAAAACAAACACATGATTTTGGTGAATTATGTCCAACCATTCCTAGCAAGAGTTTCATTTTTTTCTGAGATATTTATTGTATATTAAGCCACATTATGAACTAATCAAAAATAACATTCAATTCTTATGCAGCAATTTTCTCAAAAGGAAAGGGGTTTAAAATTATAATAATCAAAACCAAACAAATGATTCCAACACTGATGTCCCATTAGATATTTCCCTGAGAAATGTAAGTATAATGTCTGCAGCAAATACCATTGTCTCTTTGTAAGAACAACACTTAGGTCAAACAAGCAATCTACCAGGTTAATGAAATGTGAATTTCACATACTTTATTTTTCTAACATTTTTAATATGCTAATTAAAATTTTGTCACCTTTCAGTAGTTTTTAAAATAACCCCAAAGGTTTTTAAAACATAAGAGGCTTTAACTTTATTGATTTAAATCACCCTCCTCTCAATCTTCTGCATAAAACAACACTACCAGCTTTGCCTTTAGCTTCTATGGATCCACACAGATATAAAAGCCAGACCAAATGATACACCCAATAATCGTTGTCCTCCCTCCCATCCACACCCATTGCAAACCACTGAATTAAACCAGTAGGTGCTAAAATGTTAGGTAATTAGAATAATATTCATTCTGGAATCAGAGTAATAGTGTATGTACTCTAAAGCATCAATTTTCAACCTTTTCCACCTCATGGCACACATAAATTTATTACTAAAATCCTAAAGCACACCAAAAAATATATTTCTTCCCAATCTAACAAAAAAAGGACAGATATAGTTTTGATTCATTCACACCAGACAGCCATTGTTGTGTTGGCTGTTGTCATTTTTTAAAATTTGACAATCTGAGGGAAAAGAGGTCAGTGCCCCTGACTAAATGGTCAGGTATACTGCATGTTTTAAAAATTCTTGTGGCAGGCACACCAGTGTGCCTCTTGCTGCACCAGCTGAAAATCACTGCTCTAAAGAGCTGATAATGACAAAACAGTTTATAATATTTCCTTACAGACTCTCATAGAGAGTGTGCATGACCCTCTGCATTTTGGGAACATTTAAGGAAATTGGGGCACAAGATCCACAAGATCACATTTGTTCAAGGGATGGAGGTAGACCACAATCCAGAAGGTGTGACTCTCAAACTGACTTCATAACATTAAAAAACAAACAAACAAAAAAACCCCTGCATTTCAAGGAACTCAAAGCTTGCTGGTACATGCTATTAAAATCTTCCAAAAGAACATTCCACAAATTGTTAGTAGATTCTCTAAGATTTTACAACCTTTCTGTCCTTCAGTGACATCATCTTATAAGACTAGAAAGAAAAACTAATGACAAGATCTTGAAAGATTTTATATTTTCATTCTATCCTTAAAATTAAAAAGCCTTTTCCATAGGTAAACACGAGGCTGGTGGTACAACTCATAATATATCATTAGTTACATCAGTGAGTTTTCTTATCTTCCTACTACTGAGAAGTTTCTTAATATGGAAGAGTGAGGTCAAATAATAGTGCACACAGAATGACAACGGATAGCCTTGCCTGTTAATCACCACAGTGACTGTCACTAACCCTCCACTTCTCAGATTACTGGCATTCCTGGCAGGAAGGATTCCATGCCCGGCATGGACTCAGGACCTGGACCAGGGGACCTGCAAACCTAGACCCCAACCATGTCTATCAGAGTCACTTAAAGAGTCTTCAAAGAAAAACAAAAAAAAAAACAAAAAACCAGAGACACCAATACTTTTCTAAATCTTCAAGAGACTGTGGAATTTCTATTTTGACAAACTAGGTAAACAATTTCTGCCCTCTGAAATTTAGACTACAGGTTTCGAATTTTAAAAAAGAATCATTCATGCTCCTAGTACATGAAAAGTAGCATCTTTTTTTTCTTTTTTGAAGAATTTATTTATTTATTTATTTATTTAGAGAGGAAGGAAGGGAGAAAGAGAGGGAGAGAAATATTGAAGTGTGGTTGCTTCTCACACACCCACAACTGGAGAGCTGGCCCTCAACCCAGGCATGTGCCCTGACTGGGAATTGAACCAGTGACCCTTTGGTTTGCAGGCCAGCGCTCAATCTACTGAGCCACAGCAGCCAGGGCAAAAGCAGCATCTTTTTAACAAAGAGCTGTCTTATCTATAAAATGCTCTTCTAAGGCAGCACCATTCTGGTGCATTCAGAGGGGACTATGTTAATTATTACTCATATCATGAGTGGCTTTCAGGGTTAACCCCCCCCTTGAAATGTTTCTGGTAAAATAAGCAGTCCAAAAATATATGACGTTATCATTTATAATGTCATTTAAGAGTTTACTATACAGTTCTCCAAAGTAAACACATGAACAGTAAAGGAAAATAGTAGAAAGGGGACTATATCTTTCTCTATCTGATGAAAAAATAATACCTAGAATTGAAAAAAAATTTTAGAAAGATTAACTAATACCCTGCAATTCTCCATAGTGATAAACAGATCCTTTACCAGAGGATTTCTTTCAAATCATCTAATTCATTCAGGATTCATTAATAATAAAACCTATTCGATCCTTTACCACATCGTGAGTCAAACAAATATTATTATCCCCAGTCAACAAAAATGGAGACTGGGACACAGAAATAGTGAATTACTTGCTCATAGCAGCAGGTCTATCCATAGGCAAATTACACTTAATCATTATTAAATTTACATTTAAATCATTCCAACCTTCCCTGGATAAAAAGAAAATATATAAATTTTTATCAGAAAGTTTTAAATGTCTAACTAAATTCCATTAGCTATAGTTTAAGAAAGGTCGATCACTTCTAGTCAAGATGGCAGTGTAGGCAGACATGGCTCAACTCCTCCCACACCACACGAAAATTTCAGCTAAACTACAGGACATTCATCACTCAGAACCACCAGAAATCAACTTGAATAGAAGTCTGACAACTATGGAATTAAAAAAACCACATCCATCCAGGCTGTTAGGAAGGGCAGAGACGCAGAACAGGCTGGTCCCACATCCACATGTGGTAGATAAAAATTTGGGAGGAATATCTTGGGAGTAAAGAGTCCCAGCCCCACACCAGGACCCCAGCCCAGGTTGCTAGTGCCAGGAAGATTAAGTCCCCGTAACTTCTGCCTGCAAAAACCAGCAGGGATTGAGTTGGTGGAAGAAAATTCTGGAGTCCCAAGCAGTTACTTTTAAAAAACCCACACACAGACTTACTCAGATTCACTCCCTCTGAGCTCCAGCACCAGGGTAGCAGCTTGAAAGTCACCAGGGCACACAAGGAGGAACTGAAGTGTCTGGCATCAAGGTGGGAGCTAGAGAACTGCCTTCTCTGAGAGAAAGGCAGGGAGAAGCCATTGTCCCTTTACTGAACCCACCCCCAACAGAGTCACAGAGAGGGGAGGAAGGTGCCATATCTGAGACTCCATTAATGTGGCTAACACTGTTTGCCCTGACCTCTCTGCTGCTCTGGTGCTCAACCCACTGAGCAACACCAGCCAGGGCTCATTTTTAATCTTTGTGTTCCTGCTGTCTGGAACACAGCAGGAACAATTCATTAAATTTTTGCTTAATAAACAATAAACAAACCTGGTTATCTGGTTTCTAAACCCACCACAAATAAAGTGCATAAAATCAGAAAGGAGAAAAGAGACTCGTTAAATTTTTTTTTTAAGATTTTATTTACTTATTTTTAGAGAGGGAAGGGAGGGGGAGAGAGAGAGAGAGAGAGAACATCAGTGTGCAGTTGCTGGGGGACATGGCCTGCAACCTAGGCATGTGCCCTGACTGGGAATCGAACCTGCGATGCCTGGTTGGCAGCCCGTGCTCAATACACTGAGCTACACCAGCCAGGGCCTTAAATTTTTTTAATTTTTAAATAAATGTACATATATGCAAAAAGTAACACCCAATGAACAGAGACAGAAAAGGCAAAGTTCAGCAGCTAGCTAGAGGTCCCTAGTGAGGGGTCTACAATTCAGCTATTTAGTGGAGAAACAAACAGATCAGTAACTTAGAAAAACCTCATGGACTTCAGTGAATTTTAGGACATTTCTAATCAGTTTAGAAAATAGGGAAATACTATGCATTCTACAGTATTTTCTCCTAAACAACTAATTTTAAAACTTGAGGTGCTGAAAAAAATAAAACCAGAATGGGAAAACTTAGATACATGAGACCTCATTTTCCAAGGGTTTTTGTATGGTCACTGTTTTACACATATCACTTTTCTTATCTTATTTTTATATATCACTTTCCTTACATTATTTTTGTTGCCCCCCCTCCCAAAGCCCACCACTTGTACTTAACATCCCTATATTAGTTACATTCAGAAGCCTGAAGTAGTTTCCTCCCAGCTGACTCAAACTGTTACCATACCTGTTTGCCATGCAGCACAGAACCACTCAGGAATGCAACCACCACGCTTTTGCCCCAACCCTTTCCAATATGCCAACATTATTTAAAAAGAAGTGCAGTTTATATAGAAAAGCATGAACAAGGAGGTATCACCTACTATGCCCATAAGACATTCAGGAATGTTCTGCAAAAAAATGAAAATTAGAAAGTAAGATTTCAAAAAAAAAAAAAAAAAAAGAAAGTAAGATTTCTTTAATTTTATTTTAAGTTTAAATCACCTTAAAATTACCTATATTTGTTAAATTGAAAGTCTTATTTTTCTTTCCATTCTTGATGCCTCTTAACTATTTTCTAAGTATATGATTTCCTATTTTAAATATTAAAAATAGCCCTGGTCAGTGTGGCTCAGTGGGTTGGGCACCATCCCACAAACTGAAGGTTGCCAGTTTGATTCCAGGCAGGGGACATGCCTGGGTTGTGGGCCAGGTCCCCAACTAGGAGCATGAGAGAAGCAACCAATGGGTGTTTCTCACTCACATCAATGTTTCTCATCCTTTCTCCCTCCCTTACTATCTCTCTAAAAACAAAATATAATTTTTAATATTTTAATAAATGAACAAATAAAAATATTAAAAATAATAATGTGTTGTTGTGTTGATTTATTGTGTGGGATGTCTACATCCTTGTCACATCCAGGAAGGTTCAGAGAATGGTTCACAGTCATTAGCCTAACAATGTTCCACCTCTAAGAATATTACTTTGAGTAAGACAAGTTTTTGTCTTTTTTTTTCCCTGAAGCCTAAAAGTTATAAGCTGAAAGTTTTCTGGCATAATTCAAATTCTTGTGTTATTTCTTGTTTTCTTTGCATGCTAGTGTTTTTCCCACCCACATCTCTGACACTGAGATATCTAGATCTGTTAAGAATCTAATTACTACTTTTCCACTGGATTAAGTAGGTGAGACTAAACTCTCTGGTGAACACTATACACCTGGTAATGATGTTTACTTTTACACTCCCCTTGTCAAAGTGAAAATGAACTCCAGATACCCACTGTGATTCATGAGGGAAAAGAGGGCTCTACTATACTTTAATAAGGTCCTAAAGTAAAAGAAAAAAGAGGTTAAGAAGAAACTAAAGAAGCTAGAAATCATTTGGGCATAGGAAAGTCAGAAAGAATAAATGAAGACATTGCAAAGATGAAATCTTCAAATTCACATTAAGGCGTAGTCAGGTGTTCAAGAAATTCAGTTGCCACACTATGAAAGACCCAGTAAGTGTTTTTCTCTATGATGTTATTTAAAAGGAGTGCTTAAATAAAAGCTTTCTATTTAACCAAGTGGGCTACAAAATGAATGTCTCAATCTCAACTCTCCTACTAATACTACAGAAATCTACTACTTCCTAAGAGGAAAAAACCTCAACAAGTTCTCTGGCAGTAAAGGTTCGCACAGGCAGGCGTTACGTCTGTACTCACATCCTTACAGCAGTAGGTACATCTCCTCAAAATGTACTGTAGAAGGTATCTGTAGGTACAGTCCTAAAGAGACTTCAGAAAGAGCAAGCCACAAACATGTCCTAAGATGACACTATTTCAAGTAATAAGCTCTCAGAAGTTATGCTTTTCTTCAGCCCTGATCAAATTCATTAATATATTGGGTTGGCCATGGTTTTTTTCCATAAAATAAAAGACACATTTTGCATTTTTACCAATTACTTTATTGATTTGGATATTTTGAGTATGTCAGCTATCTCTCGTGTGGTATAACGTTGACTGTTCTCAATATCTTGATTTGACCGCTATCAACTTCACCTGGTCTACCCAACCACGGAGCATTGTCCAGAGAGAAATCTCCAGCATGAAACTTCGCAAACCACCTTTGACGCATTTGGTCAGTCACAGCACCTTCTCCATACAGTGCATAAATCTTTATGTTTCAGTTGTACTTTTACCTTTCTTGAAATAATACAGCATAACATGCCTAAAGTGTTGCTTATTTTCTTCCATCTTCAATATTAAAATGGCCACACAAAAATTCACCAATTTTGATTAAGTTTTTTTTACTGCACATTGATATGACAGCTGTCAGAATACAATCTAACAAAATTATTTCAAATGAAGTTAAAGATAACTAAGTGCTACTAGAGTCATCTTAAGGAAAAAAAAAAATGAACTTTTTAGCTAACCCAATATTTAACAATTTAATTCCCTAACACTTCTGAAGAAACTTAAGTCTGAACATTGAAAAGATTGCTTGCACAGTAATATGAATGCACTTAACACTACTGAACTGCACACTTAAAAACAGTTAAGACTATAAATTTTATATGGATTTGACCACAACTAAAAAATTTTTTAATTAAAAACAACAGACATTCCCTGGCCAGGTAGCTCAATTGGTTGGAGCATCCCAAATGCAAAGGCTGCAGGTTCAATCCCGGTCAGGGCACATATAAGAAGCAACCAATGAATGTACAAATGGGATGGAAGAACAAATCAATGTTACTCACTCTCTGTCTCTCTCTAAAAGTCCATTTAAATTTTTTTAAATAGACATTTTAAAAAGTCAATGTCTAAACAAACATAAGCCAAAGAAAAATAAAAAACTAGGGGAATTGCATCATATTAAAAAAGACTATGGGCCCTGACTGGTGTGGCTCAGTGGGTTGGGCATTTCCCCACAAACCCAAAGGTCTCCAGTTTGATTCCAGTCAGGGCACACACCTGGGTTATAGGCTTTGGTTGGGGTCATGTGAGAAGCAACCAATTGATGTTTCTCTTGGACATCAATGTGTCTCTCCCTTCCCCTCTCTCTAAAAATAAATAAACAGATGGTGGGGTAGGAGGGGCAGACAACTGTACTTGAACAACAATAAAATTTTAAAAAATGGAAAAAATCAAAATAAAATTTTAAATTTTAAAAAAATTTAAAAAGAGAGTGTCAATGAAAGCAAATGCAATGAGTGAGCTCAGTTAGACCCTGGTTTGAAAACCAAAGCTATAACAGACATTTAAGGAACTGAGAAAACTGAAATACATGGTTGATATTTGATTTAATTTTCTTAGGTTTCATAGTGGTATTGTGTGTAGTTATACAAAACAATGACTTTGTTTTAATGCAATGTACTTTATGGAAAAAGGGTCCTCACTAACTTACTTTCAAGTAGTTCATCCAATACACACATGCACATACACATACATACACACACATGGGACGACAGAAAGGAAAAGCACAATTAGCCCTGAAATGTTGTTATTTAACCACATTACTAACACGTCATGACAGCCACAAAAAAGAGACAACACTGCATAACACAAAGCACCACCCTGCTTTTCCACCTGAGTTGTATACTGTCTCTGCTACTTAATATATAATTAGTTGGTGACAGAAAGTGAAGACATAGACAGATAAATAGCCTTCTGACTTACTCTGCAAATAAAGTGATCCCACAGAAAGGAATTATTGTTTGAGTAGAAATTTGGACGGACGGTGGAGACTATTTTTATAGGTGTTGTCACAAATATATATTAACGTGTGGACTGTAAAGGCTTTGTAGATCAGATAGCTGTAGAATTTCATTATTGTATCTATTGAGATATCAGCCCTTCAAATGACAGTTTCATTCTCTTTTTTATCACTTCTTCAAAGGAAGTACTTAAGTGCCAAACCAGGTATATCTTCTTTGTATTTGTTTTTGTTTTATTACCTTTTCTGAACTCCTGAATTTCCCCAAGGTTTTCTTTACCTTTTTTCTCCTCTCCACTATAAACTGAGATTATTAATCCCTTTTCTTACCACAGTGTCAAAACATTCTGCAGGGAAAAATTTGGTAAGTCTCAGTATGAAAAATGTTCAGTTTACTAAAGCAACAAAGCCAAAAATATAAGTCTTTATTGTTTCTGATTTGAAGGTAAGGGGACTTTCTTCTTTTCCTACCACTTTTTTTTATTCTTTATTTTATTGATTATGCTATTACAGTTGGCCCATTTTCCCCCTTCACTCCCCTCCACCCTGCCCATCCCCTCCCACCCACATTCCCCCCTTTAGTTCATGTCCATGTGTCATAAGTTCTTTAGTGTCTACATTTCCCGTACTTTTCTTACCCTCCCCGTCTATATTCTACCTACTGTCTATGCTACTTATTCTCTATATCTTTTCCCCCCTCTCTCCTCCTCCCACTTCCCTGTTGCTAACCCTCCATTTGATGACTCTTTTTTTTTACTGCTCATATTTTTAATCTTCTTTTTCTTAGACAAGTCCCTTTAACATTTCATATAATAAGGGTTTGGTGATGATGAACTCCTTTAACTTGGCCTTGTCTGAGAAGCACTTTATCTGCCCTTCCATTCTAAATGAAAGCTTTGCTGGATAGAGCAATCTGGGATGTAGGTCCTTGCCTTTCATGACTTGGAATACTTCTTTCCAGCCCCTTCTTGCCTGCAAGGTCTCTTTTGAGAAATCAGCTGACAGTCTGATGGGAACTC